>PGWS01000153.1:0-54653 GCA_002896235.1 Cicer reticulatum | reverse complement strand
ACTAATGAAATATATAATTTCAATTTTTTATTTTTATTTTTGTTTCATCTAATGTCAAATAACGACATAAGCACTAAAGATAATTTCAAAATAGGTATACCTCGTCAAGTGAATAAGAGTAAACTTTAAGAAAGAGTAAACTTTGCTCATCTAATTTTTATTATTTATCTCATAGTTATAAAGAGGAATGTTATATTGATTTTGTCGATCCTCTAGCATGTGTGTAGAATAGTAATATAAGAAGTGCAATTATATAGTATAACACAAGAAGCTTAATAACTTTTTGAAGACATAAAGAGTGGTTATCAATAGAGGATTCTCGGAAAATATAGCAGAGACAACTATAAAAACGATTAACTATTGTGTAATAAATAAAATTATAAAGGATATGATATGCTTGCTCTCAAATAGTAAGAACTAGCCAAATAGTAGAAGCCGCATAAATATCCTAAATGCATGTTATACATAAAAAAGCATGTTTCATACAATAAAAAATTAGGTGTTAGCACTCATAGCAATCTTTAATTTTATTATGTTTTTAAAACTTAATATTCTACTCTCTCTTTTTTTTTTCTCTCCTATATACCTATTGCCTTTTTAGTCATATGTTTGACTAGCAAAAATTTAAATAGTGATTTTTTATTGTTTTAATAGCAAAACTACAAATAGCATCACAATTTTCCATAATAGAGTTCATCGAAATATGTCGTGATAATAACGTTATAACCGTTATTTAATCAACAACAAAGTTATATCATTCATTAATATCAAATTATTAGTGGACAGAGGTAGACTATTTAAACAAATAGAGGAAGATTGAGCATAAACACATCATAAAAGGCAAGACTACAATAAAGAGAAGAGACATAAAGTAAAACATAGAAGATTAATGAAATTTCGTGCTTACATTCTTATACCAAAAATTACATCTAACAAATGACAAATCATATACATTTTATATATACAACAATAGAAAACACCAATGTGGAATGACTGAAAAAACAAACCAATGAGTCTATTACGATATAAATAAATTCATTCATACATAATCAACAAATATTAATAAGGATAAAAGCAATTTGGATAGAACACAAAGAGTAAATCGATCAACAATCAATTCCACTAAACTAAGATTCATATTATTAACAGGCAAATTTTAGTATTTAAATATATACTTAATTATATTTCTTTATACATATATCTGAAGGAAGATCTTAATAATCACAATCTATATACACTGTCATTGATGATAATGGTATAAAATTAATTACTATATACAATCATAATATTTGTCCACATGGGAAAGTAAGACTTTCTTGTGTAAATGACAGTCTCCTTTATGACCAAGTTCCCTCTAATCATTTAGAGTAGTGTAATATCTAGACTATTGCATCATCTTTTTCTTCTGAAGAATACAATCACGCATCAATCTTGGTTTCCTCTCTCAGACACGATGCTCAATGGAAGGTAATAAGCCAATAATAAAAGTTTAGTCCATGATTCTTCTTAATCACTAGTTCACCCAAAATTGATAAATGAAGTAGAGTCATCTCTAGTATAATTTAATGATCAAAGCAATGACTTCATTTAATAACATCAAGTGTTTGTTCACAGGTACAATCATCAAAACTATCAATCATATAGTGGGAAAGGTGTTATACCATACACTTCATTGCTTAAGTCAAAGACACCATATATGACTCATCTCCAATTATTTTTTCCCCAATGACACACTCCATTTATGTATATAAAGACGTGTGACACATCCAAATGACATTGAGACAAATCCAAATCGAAGTTTCTTCGCGAGAGTTACTTCTTAGACTGTATATCTCCCAAGTGTGGTTTGCGTGACAACTTATCAGGCTTACTTCTATATCATCCTTCAACGTCAGATACATTCCAGAAAAATAATGGTAAGTATCGAATCCACCTTGTAGTCATCTCTAACAAGGTCATAACTATATCCTCCATATAATAAAATATTCAACCTCGTAAATTACTGGGGATGCAGTAGGGCTGGAAGGAATGACCTTGAATTCCTCGGTGGTTGGGTTCCATAATACTACTTTAGGCGTTAGACCTTGATAGAGAACAAACAATACTGTTAATAACAGGACCTATCATAAAAATAGACCACATCGTCGTCTTGAAATGGAGGTGGCCAATCTTAATTTTGACCTTATTTTCGTACTTCTCTCCAGAATGAAAGTATAACCAATGATGGGAGTCTCAGAAATTTGTTGTGCGAAGAGAATTAAAACATCCTCATAAGAAGAACTATTAACTAATTATGAATTTATTGCGATACATGTTCATGAAATTAGGGTTTCAACAATAGGGATCATGATTTGCATACAAATTAAATCGTTGAAAGAATTTAAAAGGCAATTCAATAAAATGGAAAAGTGCAATATCATCATAAATATGATTACTACCTTTCCATCTTCAATTGTGAATGCATTCGGTGACTGAAGGCAAGTTTATTGAAAATTCTGCCATCACAACCGTAATAAATGGTTTTGAAGTTCATTAATAGGGAAGTCTATATTTTATGCAAGCCTTGCCATTTGACAACATTAAAGGATCAATTATAATTTTAATTTCTATTAATAGTAATTAAGTTTCTTTAATTTTTAATGTATTAATATTTATTATTATTTTGAATTTCATCAAATCTTTTTTTATGAAATTAATGGAAATGAACAAGAAAGGTAACCACGTATAAGTATAGTTTATAAAAACATTATTGTTGGTATTTCAATAAATTTTAAATTTTTCATGGCTTTTTTCTTTTGATAATTCTTCATTATATATGTATATTTTTTTATTATTTTTAATAGTTGTTTATAAATTAATTAGTTAATTTAAAAGAGTTATTTGAATATATTTTGTGGATTTTAGTTCCTTGAAGTTTAATAAATATTTATGTCTTATCTTCCTTGATCAAGTAGAGATTGTTTGTAATTTTGCGTTGTTTCTTTGTTTTAGTGCAGTGCTGATTTTGTGAAAATCAATATGACTATGTAAAGTAATTTCATCATATCTGAGTTGTGATGTCCAATTGGATGTCAATCAAGTGCTGAATTTTATGAAAACACCAGAACCAAATTATGATTAAAATAGGAGAAACAATGCAGTAAATGTTCAAACATCAGATGTTGGTGCGCATGAAGCGTAATTTGCCACGTGCTTGAGGCGCATTCTACTCCTTGACATTTTTAGTATTATAAAATTCAATTCTATTACTTTATTAGTTTTAATATTATTTTAATCAATTCAAAAATTTTGTTCATTTTAAGTAAGTTAAACACAATTTGATAGTAAAACGCAATCCTTAAATTCGATACTTAATACTACCATTTTAATTATTACTAGATCAGTTAATTTTTACTGAAACGCTATCACCTTTGAGGTTGTTAAGACAAGGTGATATGAGTTACCCCAAAGTTCTATTTACAATACACTATCAAATTTGGAAAAGAAATAAGAACTGACAATATTCAATGATTGTTCAAATATATTTGTTTGAAACTCGTCTAAAGTGCAGGTTAAAGATGGAATTGTTGCTTGTGGAATTCTACATATGAGTTGCTACGTCTAGGACAGAATTGTACCTCTGGACTACTGCCTCTGCACTGACTCATCCTCCCAAGAACCAACATGCAACTTAGGCAGGTCATCGCACCGTTCACGACTACAACTTCATTGTTTCTTTCTTTCTCACTTTTATTTTTATAATTTTTTTTACCTAAATAAGCAAGTTATTCATAAAAAATTTAATAACCATTATTCATTGAAAAAAATTAATGGATTTTTAAGCTTGTAGTTTTGACAAAATGCATTATTTCCCCCCATATTTGTTAGAACTTATTTAATAGGTTTTATTGTGTTTTGATCTTTGTAATCTAGGTGAGATATGATTTTATTTGTGTTTTTGATATTATTATTTTCTAAGTTCTTTTTATGAAAACAATTTACTTACTGTAAATTTGATATTGTTCATTTTTTACCATTTATTTATAGTTTTATTAATATAAATGAATGATTTTTTTTGAATATATTAAATTTATTTTGAAAGTGATTTTTATGTACAATATAAAAAAAATATTGTTAACATGTCACAACCAATCATAAGTGTAAATTTAAAAATAATTGTTATAAAAATCAAACATTACTAATAATTTAACGATTGTTATTTGATTGATAATTTACATTAAGAAACTATATTAATAAAATTCTAACAATTTTTCTTTAGTTTTTATTCACAATATCATGCACCACTTATAAAAGTGAAGTACAATAGAATTAATTCGATTTCACTAAAATAGACTTATGAAGAGCAATGATATTGAGTCTAATTCTTTGAAGCACTTTTGGATTCATACTTATAAATGATAAATACACCTTCTTGTTCACTCGTATTTAGAAAAACTTTTCAAGGTCTAAATTTTTATAGCTTACAACATGTGCACATATAAACCAAGTAATTGATACTTTTTGCCAAATATAATTCAAATCTTTAGATGATGTTTTTTATACGTTTATCTCTAATATTTTTTTGATGTTATTAATTGACTTAGTACACTATAATATCATTCTATTTTAAAAACAAAACAATAAAAAAAAAGTTTATTTATTATTTATAAGCGTGAGTGGTAGAGTGCTTCGTACTTTAAATAGAGGTATTATCAAATAAATGTGATTATTGAAAACCAAGAGATCTAATAAAAAAAACACAATTCATAAACAAAGGGAAAAATAACAGTATTTCTTCTCTTATCCTTAATATTTTGAATTTTCAAAATGAAAAAAAAAAAAAAAGTTTCAAAACGGCGTCGTATTAACCCTCTCTTTCGTTTGACAGCACCATAACAACAACGTTCAAATTAAACTTCAACAAAGTCTCTCTGTAAAACGCAAAACCCTAATTTCATGAATTGAATACCATGATAATGACACCAAGGTGAAACAGAAACTCAATGAAGTAAGAGAGTCAGAGTTGCTAAAGATTATGGATCAGAATATATGACCTATAATTTAGAAGAAGATCTTGCAAATCTTAAAGAAGCCCTGTCATCATTGGATGCAGATCTATGACAAGAAGCTTTAAACGATGAGATGGATTCTCTAGAGTCTAACAAGACCTGACATTTAGTAGACTTGCTTCCTGGTTGCAAACTAATAGGTTGTAAATGGATTTTGAAAAAGAAACTAAAACCAGATGGATCTATTGATAAGTACACGACACGCCTTGTAGCCAAAAGTTTTAGACAAAGAGAAAATATAGATTTCTTCGACACTTTCTCACTAGTCACTAGATTAACATCCATTAGTGTGTTTATATCACTTGCGGCTATTCATAACCTGATGATACACTAGATGGATGTTAAAACAGTTTTTTTTTAATGGTGACCTGGAAGAAGAAATTTATATGGAACAACCTGAAGGTTTTGTAATTCATGGACAAAAAGACAAGGTATGTTAGTTAGATAAATCTCTATATGGTCTTAAACAAGCTCCTAAGAAATGGCATGAAAACTTTGATAACTTTATTAAATCGAATGAGTTTAAAGTGAATGAAAGTGACAAATGTATTTACTACAAATTTGAAAATGGCATTTGCACTATTATATGTCTCTATGTAGACGACATACTCATATTTGATTCAAACGTTCATGCTGTAAAATTTTGAAATCATTGTTGTGTAACAACTTTGATATTAAAGACCTCGGAAAAGCGAATGTAATCTTTGGAATCAAGATTACTAGGTCAGAAAAGGGAATTTCTTTGGATCAATCGCACTATGTTGAAAAGATCCTAAAGAAATATAATTACTTTGACTGTAAACTTGCTTGCACCCCATATAATCCAAGTGTTTAACTTTTCAAGAACACTGGTGAAGGTGTTAGACAAACTGAATATGCGAGCATCATTGGCAGCCTCAGGTATGCCACTGATTGTACTAGACCCGACATAGCCTACGTCGTGGGATTGTTGTGCAGGTTTACTAGTAGACCTAGTATGGAGCATTGACACGCTATCGAAAGGGTCATGAGATACCTTAAAAGGACCATGAGTCTGAGATTACATTATTAAAGGTTTCATGCCGTCCTTGAAGGATACAACGATGCTGATTGGAATACCTTATTAGATGACTCCAAAGCAACCAATGGCTATGTTTTTAGTATATTCGGTGGTGTTGTATCATAGAAATCGAAGAAACATACGATACTGACTCAGTCCACTATGGAGTATGAAATGATAGTACTAGCTACTGCTACTACTAGTGGAGAAGCAAACTGGTTGAGATGTTTGCTAGCAGAGATCTCTATGTAGGAAAAAACCATTGTCAGCTGTGTTGATCCACTGCAATAGTACCGCGGCTATTGCAAAGATTGAGAATCGTTACTACAACGTTAAGAGACGACAAATTCGTCATAAGCACAACGCTGTTAGAGAGTTACTTTTTAAAAGAGTTGTTATAGTGGATCATGTACGTACGCACTGATGAAAATTTAGCAGATCCTTTGACGAAAGGATTAGCTAAAGATAAAGTCATAAATGCATCCAAAAGGATGTGACTAACGCCTATAGAGTCACTCATGATGGTAACCTGACCTAAAAGACTAGAGATCCCAAGAATTAAGTTCAATGGGTAATAAAAAGTCGTGAAGTGATATGAGATGAACATGCTATTATAAATCAGAGAAGCATGATTCTTGAAGCGATGATAGGATGAGGTAATAGAAACTCTTAATGAGATATATACTCTACGTGGAGGGAGTACATAGCTACATGAGTACTCTTGATAGACACACTTATGTTAATGTGGAAATGGGGCCGTTTTCTATGGAATTTTGAGGCAGAATTCGTAGAGCGTTCACTATACTGGGATACACGTGCAAGGCCATTAATGCACGTGCTTTTTAGAATACACCCTATGAAAAGGTTGTGTGTGGGTTTGATGTCAGAGATAGAGTTCAAGACTACGAGTCACTCTTGTTGAATTTGAATCTTACTTACTATGCAAAGGTTCAAGTCAAGAGACACATTTGTTTATGCATAATCTTATAGAAGCATTTGATGCTATTTCAGAAATATTTTTTTAAATTCAAGTGGGGGATTGTTGAAAAATAAGTATGTTATTGTGTGAATTTAATAATTTATTGAAGTCCCACATTGGAAATAATTTTTTTGTTGTTGTAAATTTAAGTGAAAAGAAACTTGTTCAAGTCCCACATTGAAAAAGAAATAATTTTGAAATCCCACATTGGAAAACTCTAGTATCTTGAGTAGTTTCAAATCTTTACCTACTAAAGTCCCACATTGTTTAGAAAACATATGTGAGTTTACTTCCATCACTATATAATGAGCTTCAAACTATTGTGAAAAGTACACCAAAGTTGGATGCTTTTCCCAACTTTCTCTTATCTCCCCCTTATATTCTGCTCGCCTAATTTTTGAGCCACTTCTCCCCTTTCTTTTTGTCCCTTCGATTTTTAGAGCGACTGTAATGTCGAAGTCCCTTCGTTTTTTAGAGCGGTCGTTATGCCGCAATCCCTTTCGGTTTTTAGAACGGTCGTTATGCCGCAGTTCCTTCGTTTTTAGAGCGGTCGTTATGTTGTAGTCCCTTTGTTTTCTAGAGCGGTTGTAATGTCGTAGTCAATTTGTTTTTAGAGCGGTTGTAATGCCGCAGTTATGAGTGGTCATAGTACCATATTGCGAATGACTTTAATCGTCATGTTAAGAGTGACTTTAAGCGCCATATTGAGGGTGTAATTCTAGAACGGTTTTCTACATTGCAGTAGAACTCTGATACAGTGAATCTGGGCTGTTTTATCCTGGGGACATTGTGGTTGATAGTCTGCCTTGCACAATTTGGGCAGTGCCGCGAAACGTCTTAAAGAGAGCGACCTAGTCCGCGACTCAACCCAGTAATATCTTCGGTGACATAAATTATGATTTTTAAATATTTTTTAAAACTCAAAATCCAACACTAAATAAAGAGACTATGTAATCTATTTATATATAATAAATATTATAAGCCTAATTTTACTACAAATATGCCATTTGGCAATCATTAGAAGATGGATTATAATTTTAAATTTTTATTAATGGTAATTAAGTTTCTATTATATATTAATGTATTTATATTAATTAATTATTATTTCGAATTTTATTGAATTTTTTTAATTGAAATTTGCACATATTATTGATATCACCGAATAAAACACAAAAATTGCATGGAACGTTTATCATTTAATGTGGGTGTTTTTTGAAAAAAAAAAGGTCTTACTTAATGGGAAATGACAGAAAAATGTGCAACCACATATAAGTATAGTTATCAAAGACATTATTTTTGGTACTTTATATTTTTATAATTTTGATGCATAGTGTTTAACTTTTTTATATATAACTCTTTGTTATATGTATACTTTTTATTGTTTTTAATTCCTTTTGTTTATCTTCATTATATGTATGATCCATTAGTTTTATATATATTAGATTAAATGAGTAATATAAATAACTAATATATATTATTTAGTGTACATATTTAAAATAATGGTATTTTATATATTATTTTTTAAATAATAGTATTTAGTGTACATATTTAAAAAAAAATAAGATTTTATTAAGATTTTACGTGTATACTAACATTCGTAATTAATGTATTATTTTTTAGTATGTCTGACTAATATTAAGTGTCGACGTATTTATATGTTGATTATTTTTAAATGTTTCCTATTTTTAGTAATTTATTTTATAAATAATATCTTAAGATGGTAGTAATATTGTGTTTGATTTCCTTTATTTTTATATATTTGTTATGACATAGAGATTTTATATTATATTTATTATGATTTAATAATTAATATAAAGTGTTGATGTTATATTTATTTATTTTATAATTTGACTATTCTCTAATGATGGTAGTATTTTAATGTAAGTATTTTGAAAAATAAGTCTAATTATAGTGAAATATGATAGTTTTAGTTATTAGTAATATATTTTTTATTTAAAAGATGAGTTATTTTAATTACTCTAATTTATAATATATTTAGTTTTGAAATATTAGTATTGATTTGAAAATGAAATGGTGGTTGCAGGAGTATTAAAAATAAGATTAAATAATTATTAATTTTGTTTTAGAAAAATAAATATTGTAATAGTAAAAACATAAAATAAATTAGGAGACTAATAAGTTTGGTCCATGTGTGTGAAAGATTAAGTATTAATAAAATAAAATAAATAAGAAAGAGAGATAAAGATCCGCAACAACGCGGAAGTAGGAGGAAATCAGGAAACACTACAAATTATATTATTGTTTGGCACCAGTGGTCGATAAAACTGTTTCAGAAAACTTTCTATGTTTTCGTCTAAATTGCAGTATGTTGTTCCACTCATTTAATTAGTCAATTAAACATATATTTTTAATCATCCCAATTTATGTATAAAATATATGACTTTTCTGTTTATGAAATTCCTTATTTTGCATCATTCTTTTTCACTTTAAGTTCGATTTGTGTGAAATCAACATTAAAACGACCGTGTGAACGATATCTATATTATCCACTTATTATTTTCTGATTTGGGATCAAATTGGATTGATTGAGAACGAGAAATCAAATGAATGGAGATCTTTCTTTGGTGGACTCAGATTAGCGTGTAAAAACGTTGAGATATGGTAAAGGGTGAAAGATTGTTTGAATTCATGAGTATAATATTATGAAATGAACAGAAAATTCATATTTCCTAAAGATTCATCTGGGGCTCACTACATGTAGCCCTTTGAGTGACAAATTAATTTGCTACGTGTAGCCCTTGAGTGATAAATTAATTAACATGCTAATTTGGAGATTAAAATATGGGAAAAAAGTATTTATAAGGTGTTGATTGAATCAATTTCGTTAAATGTGTGGTATTTGATATTATTGTCATATTATTGATAATAATAATGTTATAAATTTTGATAAATTTATGTGATGATGTATGATTGATGATAGTGATGTTATAAATGATGATGTGAGATAATAGTTTATGTGATGTGATGATGATGATGTACGATCAATAATAGTGATGTTATAAATTTATGATAAATTTATGTGATGATGTATGATTGTGATAATGATATTATAAATTTGTGATGAGTTTATGTGATGATCATGATGATGATAATATATGATGATAATAGTAATGTTATATCTAGTAGTATATTTTTATTTATCTATTAAAATTTTAAAATTTAGTCACTCAATATATTTTAATATAGTTATATATTAATAATACAATTTTGAATATACCTTTGGAAGAAGGAAAAGAGAGCTTGAAAAAAATCCATGAAACTGTAATCAAAATCTCTTTAAAAGTATGCTAACAAACAAAAGTAAAATAATTCAGTACCAAACAAATCTATTTCCCATTAATTAAAATCATTTAAAAAAAAAAACCACATTAAATGATAAAATTATCGATGCATTTTTTGTTTTATTTCCATGGTATCAATAATATGAATTAATAATTAGTTAATATTAATACATTAATATGTTAGAGAAACTTAATAACTATTAATAAAAACTTAAAATTATAAATGATATTTTAATGATTGTCAAATGGAAAATTTGCCATAAAAATATGTTTGTAATATTTTATTATTATTATTATTATTATTATCATTATCATTATTATTATTTATTATGTATAGATAATTACACAATCTCTTTATTTAATTTTCTGATTCATACAAATTAGAGATATAAACAGAAACACATAGTAAAATATGCTCTTTTCAAATGCATACTCTAATTTACTTGACGGTGTATACTATTTTGGATCATCTAGATGCGTCCAGAACAATCATAAAGAAAGGCAATGAATAGCTAAATAGAAACTTAACTTTTTTTAGACATAAAAGAAAGTGCTTTCATAGCTGATTCTGTAAAAAAAGAAACAAAACACTAAAAATCTACTATGTAAAATAGCGGATAAAGTTATGGTCAAACAACATAAGCCGAATAAATACCTAAATAAACAAGTTATACATAAAAAAAAAAGACATGTTTCATACCAATAAATTTTGGTCATGGTTAGCATTCATGCAAAATCTTGGATTTTTTATTTATTTTAAAAACCTAATATTCTACTTTTTTTTCCCTGTTATTGTCGGTATTTCGGCTAACAAAAATTGGAATAGTGATTATTATAGTCCTAATACTAAAACTACAATAGCGCCATGACTTTTATAATGGATTCATCGAAATACGTTGTACTATAACGCTATAACTGTTAGTTGACAACAAAAAATTATACATTTGATTAGTCAAATTATGTGTTAGAGAACTATTTATACAATAGAAGAATATTGAGCATAAACAAATCATGAAATGCAAGATTGAACGTCAAAACATAGACATAAAGTAAAACATAAAAAGATTAATGAAATTCGTGCTCACATTCTTATACCAAAATACATTTAACAAATCAAATTATACTTTATACACAATAAAATGCAAATGTGGAAGACTGCGAGAAACAAACAAGAGTCCATTACGTAATTTTTTTTATCAAATTTAAATAATAAAAAATTGAAAACAGAAAGAAAGTAATCATGAAAATCAATTCCAGAGAACATGATTCATATTATTAACCAGATTTTAATTTCTCATATACTTAATAAATTTTATGATATACCTAAAAAGATCTTAATAACCACCATCATAAAACTCTTGAGTGAAATGGTTAAAATTAAACTAATCAATTATATATTTGTCCAATAGGAAGAAGACTTTCTTTGTAAATGACAATCTCAGGAGTATATGCATCCGCTTGAAGACCAAGTTCCTCAATCTTTTGGGTATTGTAATTAAACCACACTATTTCACCATCTTTTCTTCTAAAGAATAAATCACCATTTTTCCCCTCTCCAATAGGATGCTCAATGCAAGGTATAGGCCCAATAATGTAAAGTTTAGTCCACGATTCCTTCACACCTAATTCACCCAAAATTGATATATGAAAAGTAGCCATCTCTAGATAATTTAAGATCAAAGCAATGGACTCATTTAATACCATAAAGTGTTTGATCACAATTACAAAATCATCAAAACTATCATTCATATCCGTGGGAAAAGGTGTTATACATAACAACTCATTGCTTAAGTAAAATGACACCATATATATTTCATCTCCATTTCCTTCGGCCCAATGACACATTCCATTCATGCATATAGAGAGTTCTCCCCAATTAGAACGAATTTGAGGCAAATCCAAATCAAGTTTCTTCCAAGAATTACGTCTTAGACTATATATCTCCCAAGTATTTTTACGCGACACATAGTTTGGCTTACCTTCCATATCATCAGTATCAGATACATCTAATCGATATAATACGTGTCGAATTACATTATAGTCATCTCGAACAAGGTCATAACCAAATCCATTATATTCAAAACATCCAACCTCGTAAATTACAGGGGTCTCAGTAGGGCTGGGAGGAATGACCTTGAATTCCTCGGTGGTTGGGTTCCATAATACAACATTAGGCGTTTGACCTTGGTAGAGACAAACAATGCCGTTAATAACATTACCCATTATACAAATAGCTATATCATTCTCTTGAAATGGAGGTGGCGAATCTAATTTGACCTTATTTTCGTACCTCTCTCCAGAAAGAGAGTATAACCCGGGATTCTTGTTTCGGTATTTTTTTGGTATGAGGAGAAATAAAACATCCTGATAAGAAGAATGATTACTAGTGATGAAATTGCTCCAATACATACTCATGAAATTAGGATTTTCAAATAATTGAGACCATGATTTGCATACACAATTAAATCGTTTCAAAGATTTAAGAGACAATTTCAATAAAATGGAAAGGGCAAGATCATTGTGAATATGATAACCGAATTTTTTCCATCTTTAATTGCTAATGTGTCTCAATTGTTTTTGGGAAGAACCGCTAGAAATCAAACCGCTTAGAAATGGTAAATGTCAAGAAAACTAAATAAAGAGACTGTGTAATCTATCTATATATAATAATATTATAAGCCTAATTTTATGATAAGTTCGCCATTTGGCAATCATTACAAGATTTATTATAATTTTAAATTTCTATTAATAGTAGTTAAGTTTCTATAATATATTAATGTATTTATATTAATTAATTAATTAATTATTTTTTTGAATTTCATTGAACTTTTTTAATTGAAACTTACACATATTATTGATATCACGAAAATAAAACAAAAAATGCATGGAACATTTATCATTTAATGTGGTTGTTTTTGAAAGAAAAAATAATCTTAATTAATGGGAAATGACAGAAAAATGTGCAACCACATATAAGTATAGTTATCAAAGACATTTTTTTAGTGTACATATTTAAAACAAATAAGATTTTATAAGATTTTACGTGTATACATACATTCATAATTAATGTAATATTTCTTAATATGTCTGACTAATATTAAATGTGGACGTATTTATATATCAATTATTTTTAAATGTTTCCTATTTTAGTAATTTTATTTATAAATAACTATCTTATGATGGTAGTAATAGTGTTTGATTTTTCTTTATTTTCATATAGTTGTTATGACATATTGATTTATATATATTTATTATGATTTAATAATTAATATAAAGTGTTGATGTTATATTTATTTATTTTATAATTTTTACTATTCTCTAATGATGGTAGTATTTTAATGTGAGTATTTTGAAAATAAGTCTAATTATAGTGAAATATGATAGTTTTTAGTTATTAGTAATATATATTTTCTGTAATTAAAGTGCAAGTTTTGTGACTAAAGAGTGTCGTTGAGGTTCTGGATGTATTGTATTTGCACATCTCTTGCTTTTCATTAATAATATTTAGGCAAAATTACAGTTTTAGTCCTCCTATTTTATCTGAATCGCAAAAGTAGTCATCCCATTTTATAATAATAAAGTTTATTTTTTTCCTTACTATTTTAAGCACATTTTTATTTCAATATCACCTTCATAAAAATAAAATTTATATTTGCATTTTAATAAGGAGAAAATAAAGATATATTTACGTTAACATAAATTTTGCACGATTAATTACAAGTAACTGTTTTTAATGGATGTCGTAGGGTGCTAATATATTCTCTACGCATAATCGACTCCCGAATTCAAAATTTGATTTTGAATACCATTTGTTGTTTTTTTTAAATATTTTTCAATGTTTTTCTATTTTAAAATAAATTTTGGTAACGACTCCATTAAATTCGAGAAACACTTGAAATTTAGTATGCGACAACTAGTGATTCTACTAGGGACTCTTAGAGAGTCTAGCCTAATGTAGTTAACTATGCAAAATTTGTTAACTTCATCTATATTTATTTCTCTTTCACTTTTTTTTTACTTCTATGTGTTTATTACTTATTAATTATTTTCTTGTGTACATTTTATTTTTTATATATGTTTTGAGTATTTTGCATCTTTTTATTCGAAAACTTTTTATGTATAAGTAAAATCTATGTAGGTAACAAAAGTAAACCTTTGCTAGATTCATTCCATCATCATCCTATAGTGGAAAAGTTTGAGATTGAAAATTGTGAAACAATAAATCTCATTTTTTTCTCAAATCTATTTTTTCCACTTAATGCATATATTTTTCCTTATAACATTTTACATGTCATGTTTGTTTGCATGATCAAATAAAATTAAATCACTTTCACTTAAATTCATACATTTCTATATGCATCATTTTGTATTTTGCATCCCTAGATAAAATCAAATCAAATCATTCCTCATATTAGCATTATCTTTATAAAAAATTAAAATTGATGTATCTCTTGTCTCATTCTTGCATTTGTCTCAAGAAAAATCACTCTTAAAAAGAGTTTAAAGAAAATACATATTTAAATCATAATATTCATTTCCAAAAAAATAGTCTCACGTGAAGATCTAACATTCATATTTGTATTTAGTTTATTGTGTCAATATGCTATTTAAGCATTCTTATGCATGTACAAAAATATTATGGCCCAATTTTAATTCTTTGATTTTATAAATCATATTCTTTTAGAAAAAAAAATGCATAAATTTTAATTTCACATTGATCATTTTACTATATTTTATTAAAATTGGTCTCGCGCAAAAAGTCTAACTGACATTAACAAAGCTCACATTGCATATGTCATTACACCATTATATAATTCTAAGAGTCATAAGATTACATGAAAAACTCCTTTGTAAATTAGTCAAAATTCAATTTGTTTTTAGAATGCACACAAAAATTGAAAGAAAAAACACAATGGTCCATATCTTGGTGTCCCAAACATGCATTTCGCATTGCATTTGCATTAGCATAAATTATCTGCATCATGCATAAACAAAAGCAATGTAACTTGTATTTGTTCATTTTCCTTTTTATCCATTTAGCATGTTAATATTTTATTTTCATTTGCATCTGAATTTGAATAATGATTAATAATCTAAAAAATAAAGTTAAATATTTAGACAGTTAATCCTGGTATTCATGAAACTCTATATATTTGCATTATGGTCTTACATGCATGTTTATCAAATCTCACAAATACAAGTTTGCGAAAGTGTCAAATTAGAGCAATTTTGTTGGTTTTTATCAATTGTCAAAAATAATGGAATATTTAATGTCAATCCCTTACGAAAACAAAACAACAACCAAAAATTGAAGAAAAGAAAAGACAATTAGGTTAAAAGTCTAGATTTAAATATGTCTTTAGTTCTTGGAATCATAACATTTTTTTTTATTTTTTTGTCCTCCTTAGTTTTTTTGTTCAATTTATATCTCTGCAAATATAATTTTATTTTAAAATAGTTTTTTTCATCCATATCCATTACAAAAAATTGTACGTCGTTAAACCTCTAAATATAATTAAAACATAATTTTTTTAACCTAAACATAAATCATCAATATAAATAAATGATAACATTTTTAACCTAAAATTAACCCCAAATATTTCATTCTTTCTTCCTAAAAAAACCTTAAAATTAACCCGAAATATTTCATTCTTCTTCCCTAAAACCACACTCCTACGTAAATTAGAAACAGTGTTCCAAATACAATATGAGTACAATTTGTGAATGTTTTGTTTCTTCTTTCAATTGATTCACTTCAATTTTCTTTGTTATGGATGGATGGAAAAAACTGAAATTGAAGCTAGCATTGGAGAATTAGTTCAAAACAATAACCAATTGTTTGCGTTATCAACTAATTGAATTTGAAAAAATCTAGTCAACCAATAAATCCCAAAGCAGGATTGACCATGAAACGATTATTATAGAAGACAAAAACTATAAAAAAAAATATTGAACCAACAACTTCAAAAGAAATCCACCGACATTATCTTAATATTGTCGCTATCATTCATAATATAACACATATTGTTATCTTGCAATTAACCTGTCAGTACTGATGCTCTAAACTTGAATCAACAATTTCAAAAGAAACCATTTGAAGTTGTTAATTTTAAGTTTTTTTAAGAGAAGAAGAATGAAACCTTTTGGGTTAATTTTAGGTTAAAGAAGGTTATAAATTTATTATATTGGGGGTTTATGTTTATGTAAAAAAAAGTATATTTTAGTTATATTTAGGTTTAACAATGTTACAGTTTTTGTAACGGAAGTTGAATGTGAGAGCTATTTTAAAATGAAACTATATTTTGCAGGGATGCAAACAAAACAAAAAAACCTTATTAATACCAAAAAATCAAAAAAATGTTATAATTGTAAGGACTAAAGAATGTTTAAACAATAATCTATATAGGTAGCCTAAGCAAAAATTAGAATAAAAAAGAAAAAAGAAGAGCAAATTCTTTGTCCTAAGATTAAATGTTTCAAAAATAAGCAATCAATCATGTTTTGAAATGAGGTGTTTCGATCATTTTTCTTGCTACCATTTTGAACAAAAAATGTCATCTTCCATAAGCTAAAACAAGTATCACTCTATTCAAAGAGTTAATACAATATTTGCATTACTTTTGCACAAGTTGTATACAATATTTGCATTACTTTTGCACAAGATGCAATATTTGTAGAAAAATAATATTTAAGGAAGAATTCTTGCGATCGTCAATGAGATTAAATTCTATGTACATAAATAAATGGTGATTATCTAGCCTATCAACTTGTGAGAATCTTTCAAATGATAAACTACAATCGGGAATTTCATTTTTCAATTGGGACAATTCTCCTACTTTTCATTCATATTCATATATTCTATAAGACAGTTGCTCAGTCATTCATTTGATTCTCTCCACACTCATTAAAACTCTCATAATACGAGAGAAATCTTTCAACTTGATACTCTAAAACTGAGCCAACATGATCATTGTCCCATTCAAACATTGTGCCTTCCAAAATTCTAACTTTTGAACAATCTTTTCTCCATTTTTTTTAATCACATATACATAATCTTTTGTATATTCCAAAATAAGAGCATTTTATTTGTCATTCAATTCATTCAAGGATTGAGTTTCTCTGAATTCCAAATTTAGAAAAACTCTTTATCTTTGATTCTCCATATATCATCTTTAAATTCAAATATGGATTAATTTTTTCACCTTCCACTTCATCCACATAGGGCATAAATGGGGCACCCCCATCTTTCATTTTGTATTTCTGTCTTCAAAACTAATTTCGTGTTGTATTCATAATCACCCATTTTCATCTCAACATCCTCTCACTATCTTTCCATGATGGGGCACTTTAATGTTCCTTCTTGCTTAGCTTATAAGCATAGACATGATAAACTTGTATTTTTTTTAGCTGGATTTCAAATGTTGGTTTGCATATTGAAGTTTTTCAAGAAGTGATCAAATCACGAAATTAATTTCTTAATTTTTTTTTTTCTCATCTGAACCAAATCTCATATTCTATTGTTGTTTCTTTGACATTCAATAATGCTCACTCAAAAAAAAAAAAAAAAAACTAAAGCTCAAGTGTGCACCTTGAATATTTACATTATTAGACACATTCATAAAGTATAAATCCATGCATCTTGCACTAATCACATATGCATCCCTCTAGCATCAAATCATGCATCTCACCTCATTCATACAATTATAACTTGACACAATTCATGCACCTTCCATCATGGTCATGTTTAGAGATCTCAATATCTTCTAAACACATGGCTTGTCACATGCCCATACCAAGCTCAGCGCTCGACTGACACACATATTATTTCTCAACTACCACTAAATCCCTAAATTTCACACAAATCAACTAGTAAACAATCTACTCGATGATTAAAATAAGAGTTTGTTGTATTTGAATAATTTTCAATATGTACATCTTGCTTGGTTACGACTAAGACTTTGTTTGAGTTGAGGTGATCTTCTGAATGTATATTTTGTTTGGTTATCACAAGCAAAACTTATGGATATATTTAGTTATGTCATCCAAAATTAATCTTGTATTTTTGGGACACAAATTGTGACAATTAAATATCCTATAACATCTTAAACAATAACTCAAATCTATTGAGGTAATACTTTTTTTGATATATATTTTAATAACAACAAACCTTATGAAATAAATGTTTAAGTGTTATGAATGATGATCTATTGATAATTGCACTTGAGTTTTGTTTAAGGTGAAGTAGAAATATCAATTATAAGGAAGGGGGGTTTGAATTATAATTGTCCCTTTTTAAAAATTTCTGTTTTTAAAATAAGATTTCAACCCAAGATTGATCTTTGCAGTAGTGAAGATTGATCTTGGTTTTAAATATCAATCTTGGTTTGCTTCAAAACAGTAAAATCGTTTTTATCAAAATGATTGTTTTAGCATAAAAATAAGCAAGGATAGAGATAGAGAGATTACACAGATATTTTATCCTGGTTCACCCAAACACGGGTTACGTCCAGTCCTCACAAGAGTGAGATTTCCACTATGTGCTCAAAGTAAAGATTGTTCTTGATGGTTACACTTTTATCACAGATCAATCTTTGATCTTTACACAATTCCTACCCTTCTATCTAGAAAGGATTTCTTCTTCCTACCTTACTGATTTTTGAAAGGTTTTGACAAGTTACCTTTCAAAACATAAAAGGATTTTTGCAATTTACTCAAGTTGTGACAAAACAACCTTGAGTTACAAAGTGATGGTTTTGAGACTATTTAGAGTTTTGATATTTACTCAACTCTTGTTTGAGAATATATATTCTGCAAATAGACCTCAGTTGTAAATGATTGCAATACAAAGATTACAACAAAAACAGCAAAACTAAAAGAATGATTTTGAGACACTTTAAGAATGATTGAAAGTATTGATCTTTTGCTTGGTGCTGATTGTTGTGTATTGATCTTCAACTTGCAGCTGCATTTATATAGACTTCAAGGAGGCATAGGACAGCTCATGTGTCCGTTGGAAAGGGACCAGCTGTCATAAGAGAGTTGTTGGATAAGTTCTGCCAAAAGCAAGATTGCTGAGCTGTAGCAAAAGATCGATCCAAGATTGATCTTTTGGTTTGTGATGAACTAGCCTTGTACTTTGTGATTTGTGTCAGTATGTCAGCCTTGAGTACTGCTTTTCTGTCACTTGTGCAGGCTTTAGAATAGTTCAAATCAATAGTGTACTTTGCTACTTGTAGTCTTGTACTTGCATTTGCTTTTCAAGAAGAATGATCTTTGTGATATCCTTTTATTGAAGCATGCCTTGATTCTTCAAATTCTGGAATATATATGACTTGGATGGATCTTATGTTGATTCTATGAGAGTATAGGATGAAAATTATTTCCAGGACTGATGTCTGTTTTCCAGAGCTGCTATAAGATCAATCTGCGTTTTCCAGAAACTGCTATAAGATCAATCTGCGTTTTCCAGAAATGCTTTAGGATCAATCTGTGTTTTCCAGAATTGCTTTCAGATCAATCTGTGTTTTCCAGAATTGCTTCAAGATCAATCTGCGTTTTCTGAGATTGCTTTCTTTGATTCCTATCTTGTTGTTTAACACACTCAAATGCACATGTTAAACATTAAACATTTAGAATCATGATTAATAATCTTTAATTAATCTTTTGTTTTATTATCATCAAAACGTTTATTTGAGATTTTGTCTTAACAATCTCCCCCTTTTTGATGATGACAAACCATGTTAATTTAGATTTTTAATATGATTCTAATAATAATCCAGAAGGTTTTTAAATCAAAAAAACTCCCCCTCAACATGTGCTTAGTCATTTTGAACCAAATAATGATATTTCATTCATGTTACAAAAAAGAGATCTATTGATCATTACAACTTGGTTCAAAAACAAAAAAAAGTACAATTGAATATAGGCATATTAAAATTTAAAATCTAAGGTAATTTCTCCCCTTTGTCACAACAAAAAAGGTCTAGGAGAAACAAACTAAATATGACTTAAAAAGACAGAGACGGGGAAGACCCTTCAGAGGACGGAGACAAGGAAGGCTGAGGAATGGCTGGAAATGTTGGAGGAGGATTCAACATAGGTGGTTCAAGACCAAAGCTTTTGGGGCAAGCTGATTTGCCATCCAGTCACGCAAAATTGCCTGTTCCTTATCTTGATGGGCCTGGCGCGCAATGATAGTTTGTAGAGCATCAAAAATTTTTGGGAAATATTCTTGGAAGCCTGTGATGAATCCTTGTCCAGTTTTGTCTCTTCTTTGAGGGACGGTGTTGAGTATCCATTGGGGTACTGTTAGAGGGAGCAGCAGCTGTACAGAAGGTAGACAAAGTAGCAAAGGTGGAGTCGATTGGAGGAACAGATGTGGAAGCGGAGTGATGGGTATGAGGAATAGAGGGACCAATGGTGTCTAAGTCAGGGAAAGCCAAGAATTGGCTTATGCCAAAAAGAGAAGAAGAGGTAGTTTTCTGAGGTGAGAGGAATGCAGGAGACATTTTTGAAATGTTTTGGACAGATAGTGTGGGACATAAGTGGTCTTGGGAAGATAAATGTGTGAATGATGGAAAAGTGGAAGTGGCAGGATTTAAGTGTGGGGAAACGTCAGGAAATAAGGAACGTTCTTCAGGATGTAGTGGGGGTGAAGAACGTTCTGGAGATTCATTCATTGGGTGTTCAGTAGTGATTGGTTCAGTTCGTTTACGTTTGCTTGAGGATGGTGTAAAGAGAGGTTGTGGTGAAGATGGAACGGTGGGAAGCTGTTTCATGTGAGATAAATTTTTGGTAGTGAATTTAGAAATTTTGAGAATGGAAGATTCGGTTGAAAGTGGGAGCTCAAAATGCCCGGAAAATTGTTGACAACACCATGCCATAAGGAACAGTATTGCGCTTAGACTCTTTTTTGCTTGAAGCAATCATATGTTGAATTATTAGATAGGGCAGATTTAACCTTTTGCGGTGAAGAAGATGATATATGACAAGAGCGTCATTATCAGAGACGAACTCGTGACTGCCACAATGAGGAAAGATGTTATGTTGACTGATGTTGTTAAAAATTTTTGGGCAGGGGTTTTAAATCAGCAGAAAGGTATCTTGTGGATCCATCAAGAAAGAGCTCCTGAAATACTTCATCCTTTGAAATGTTTAAGGCCTGGTACCAATCTTTGCCATAGATTGTGACACCATCAGAAGGAAGGTTCAAAATATCAGCCAGAATCAAAGGATCAAGTTTAATTTCAATACCTTTCAAGTTGGACACTATGAGAGATTTGTCTTCAAAGCCTCAGCTTTACAATAAAAAGCTCTGATGACTTTGGGGTAATGATAATCAGAGATTTTTAAAAAATTTGTCCATCCAAGAGCATCAGTATGATGCTGTATGGGAAAGCCCTTCAGGTTGTAGTTTTTGCAAAAATCAAAAACCCGTCCAATAGCAATAGGGCGTTGAGCCCATTTCTCAGAAAAGATTGGTTGGAGTTTTGAAGAAATTAGAGGTGGAATGAGGATTTTTGAAGAAGAGTGTTTAGGGAAGGCGTTAAGGTTTGGTTTAGTGGGACCTTTGGTGGTTGTCTTGGGGGAAGAACGTGCTTGGGGTGAAGGCTGATGTGAAGAACGTTCTGGTGAAGGAGAGGATCGTTCCAGAGGAGGGGAAGATCGATCTGGAGGAGGGGAAGAGCGATCTGGAGGAGGGGAAGATCGATCCAGAGGAGGGGAAGATCGATCTGGAGGTGGGGAAGATCGATCCTGAGGAGGTTTTTTTGAGATTTGGTTTTTATTTTAAGTTTCTGGGAGGCTAAAAACTGAGAGAGTGTTGAAGGAGATTTGGGTTTGGGTTTCGATTTTTGTGAAGTGGGTTTTGGTGAAGGCTGTTTAGAAGAAGTTTTTTGAGATGAGGAGTTAGGGTTTTGTATTTCTTGGGAGTTTTGAAGAGGTGGAGACAGTGGTGTAGGGAGCCGTTTGGGGAGTAGGGTGAGTTGGAGGTGATGAAGGTTCATCGTCAGAAATTATGTAGATGGTGTTGTCTTCTTGGTTTTTGCGGGAAGTGCCAATGCCGGCTAGTATGCGCATTGATCTTCTTTGGAAAGATGTTGTGCTAGAGCTAGGGTTCATAGTGGTGCGAAGATGGGGTGGGTATATTGAGAAACAGAAGGGGGGGACGTTGATAAAGGGAGGAAACTGAGTTGAAAGAGGTTGAGGATGGAGTTCAGGGGAAGAAGATAGGTAGTCTGAAAATGTGTTGTCAGAGGATGAATGAGGAGGTGTTGGTTTGGGTGGAGGAGATGGAGAACGAACTGGTGATGGTGAAAAGAACAGGAGGTGAAGAGGATGATGAAGGTAGAGGTGATGTTTGATTTTTGTAAGCCCTGGTTTTGGTTCGAGCCATTTTTTACAGAAGATTGATGAAGGGAAAGGAAGATTGATGGGTTTGGGAAGAGAAGATGAATAGTGAAATAGAAAGAGGATGACGGTTGCTTAGAGTGCAGTTGATTAAGAAGAGGATGAAGTGGCACGCGTGAGATTGATTTGATGGGGCAGTTTGAGCATTGGGAAGGAGGAAAGAGAAAGCATGTACTCGGCAGATAATGAGTAGCCGTTACTTTTTAGAAAAAAGTAACAGTCAGTTCAGTAAAAAAGAGGAATTTTAACAGCTAGTGATGATGAAGAACGAGGATCAATCTAGAGTGTTTAAGCAAGAACGAAGATTGATCTTTGTTATATGCCCAGAAAGATCTGGTTGGTGTTTTTAATGATTCTGACCAGGATTTTGCAAGATATTTAACCGTTTTTGATGGAATTAAAAGTTTCTTTCAACAAGGGGTTTAGTAAAAATGTCAGCTAACTGATTTTGTGTATCAACAAAAACTAATTCAATTTCCTTTTTACTCACATGATCCCTAATAAAATGGTGCTTTATTTCAATATGCTTTGACCTTGAATGTTGAATAGGATTCTTAGATAAATTAAATAGCACTAGTATTATCACAATATATTGGAATATGGGAGTACCTAACTGAATAATCTTCAAGTTGATTTTTGATCCATAATACTTGAGAGCAACAGTTTGCAGCTGAGACATATTCAGCTTCAGTAGTTGATAGAGCAATTGTGTTTTGCTTCCTACATGACCAACTTATCAATGCTTCCCCTAGGAACTGACATGCACCACTTGTGCTTTTTCTTTCCATTTTATCACCAGCATAGTCAGCATCGCAGTAAGCTACAAAATCAAAATGAGAACCTTTGCCATACCAAAGGCCAAGATCAGTAGTACCTACGAGATAGCGAAAATTCTTTTGACTGCTGTTAAAATGAGATTCTTTTGGCGAGGATTGAAATCTAGCACATAATCCTACTGCGAAAACAATATCTGGTCTACTTGCAGTTAAATAAAGTAAAGATCCTATCATACCTCTATATTCTTTTTCAGATATTGATTGTCCATTTTCATCTTTATCTAATGAAGATGATGGGTGCATGGGAGTGGACATAATCTTGGCTTCACTCATTTTGTATTTTTTTAAAAGATCTTTGATATATTTTTCTTGACAAATGAAAATTCCATTTTTATGTTGTTTAATTTGTAACCCAAGAAAATATCTCAATTCGCCCATCATACTCATTTCAAATTCACTTTGCATGAGTTGTGAAAAATCTTCACACATTTTTTCATTTGTTGAACCAAAAATAATGTCATCAACATACACTTGAACGATGAGTAAATCATTTTTACTTGTTTTCTTAAAAAGTGTTGTGTCAATGTTTCCGCGGGAAAAGTTATTTTTGATTAGAAAAGAACTCAATCTTTCATACCAAGCTCTAGGAGCTTGTTTTAAACCATATAAGGCTTTTGTGAGTTTAAAAACATGATCTAGTTTCTGTTGATTTTCAAAACCTGGAGGTTGACGAACATAAACTTGTTCGTTTAAGAAACCATTTAAAAATGCACTTTTAACATCCATTTGAAAAAGTTTGATATTTTTATGTGATGCATATGCAAGAAGAATTCTTATGGCTTCTAACCTTGCAACTGGAGCAAAAGTTTCATCATAATCTATTCCTTCTTGTTGATTGTAACCTTGAGCAACTAACCTTGCTTTGTTTCTTATAACTTTTCCTTCTTCGTCCAGCTTATTTCTATAGACCCACCGTGTTCCAATTATTGTTTGATCTTGTGGATTTGGAACAAGAGTCCATACCTCATTTTTCTCAAATTGAAGAAGTTCTTCTTTCATTGCATCAATCCAAGATTGATCAATTATTGCTTCTTTTATGGATTTTGGCTCTACTTGAGATATCATTGCCATGTTGCTGTTTGCATCATCTCTAAATGACATTCTTGTTCTAATGCCATCAGCTGTATCACCAATGATTTGATTTGGAGGATGATCACTTATTAGTTTCCAGCTTCTAGGAGGATTTGGAAAAGGAGATTGTTCATCAATCTTGTTTTCCTGAAGATCGATCTGCTGTGTTTGCCCAGATTGATCTTCTTCCTCTTCATCTTTCTTTTTTAAATCGAGATCATCAAATTCATCAAATAAAACGTGTATACTGATTTCAACAGTTTTGTTTCTTAAATTGAACACGCGATATCCCTTAGATTCAGTTGAATATCCTAGGAATATAGCTTTGTCCGATTTTGCATCAAATTTTCCCAAGTTATCTTTGTTGTTTAAGATGTAACAATAACAACCAAAAATGTGAAAGTATGAAATATTTGGTTTTCTATTTTTCCAAATTTCATAAGGTGTTTTATTTATTATTTTTCTGATTGAAACACGATTTAGAATGTAGCATGAGGTATTAACCGCTTCAGCCCAAAAATACTTTTCAACATTTGATTCTTCCAAGATTGTTCTTGCCATCTCTTGTAATGTTCTATTTTTTCTTTCAACAACTCCATTTTGTTGTGGAGTTCTTGCACAAGATAAATTATGAGAGATGCCAAGTTCATCAAAAAAGTTTTTGAAGGATGCATTAATGAATTCACCACCATGATCACTTCTTACATTGATGATTTTAGATTCTTTCTCATTTTGAACCTTTTTACAAAAAATTTTGAAGGAATCAAAAGCATCATCTTTTTGTTTTAAAAACAACACCCATGTATATCTAGAATAATCATCAACAATGACAAATCCATATTTCATACCTCCCAAACTAGTGGTTTTGATGGGACCAAAAAGATCAATGTGAAGTAATTCAAGAGGTTTTTTAGTTGATATAAATCCTTTTGAATGAAAGCTGGTTTTTACTTGTTTTCCTCTTGCACAAGCTTCACAAATCTTATCTTTTTCAAAACTTATTTTAGGAAGTCCTCTAACAAGATCTAAATCTGAAAGTTTTGAAATTGTTTTCATACTCAAATGTCCAGTTCTCTTATGCCATATCCATTTATCTTTATTTATGGACATGAGGCAAGATTCAACTGGTAATTCTTCAATGTATAAAATATAAAGATTTTTCTTTCTGGATGCAGAAAATATGATTTCTCCAGAATTTGCCATTCTCACTTCACATATGTTTTGTTTTAAAAACAACTTCAAAGCCATTGTCACAGAGTTGACTAATGCTGAGAAGATTATGTTTTAATCCTTCAACATATTGAACATCATTGATTTTGGCAGAATTTATTTTACCTATGGTTCCTTTTCCTTTGATTTTAGCTTGATCATTGTTTCCAAATGTTACGGACCCTCCATCTTTTTTGATAAATGACATGAAACAGTTCTTGTCACCCGTCATATGTCTTGAACAGCCACTGTCCAAGAACCATGGCCTTTTCTTGACATCTTGAGATCCATCCTGCATAATGTGTTATATCATTCTTAGGTACCCACTTGATTTTGGGTCCTGAGGAGTCAGCTTTAAAAACTAGTTTCTTACTGTTAAGTAATTTCTCAGAATGATCATTTTTAGAATGAGAATGATCTTTGCTGTTTTTTGACACGGGTTTAAAAACTGGGCATTTGTTGTTTCTGATAAGCCTTCAGATCGATCTGAAGATCGTTCTTGCTTTT
Source organism: Cicer reticulatum (assembly GCA_002896235.1). Classification (NCBI taxonomy): domain Eukaryota; kingdom Viridiplantae; phylum Streptophyta; class Magnoliopsida; order Fabales; family Fabaceae; genus Cicer; species Cicer reticulatum. The sequence goes on along the minus strand of PGWS01000153.1, from coordinate 28,254 downwards.
TCAGTTTTTCAGAAAAATCTGTTTTTACTGTCAAATGTTCTTCCTTTTTGAAGATTCTCCTATTCTTATTTTTGTTATCCCTTTTTTTTAAAATAACATGCAAATTCTAAATGTCCAAATTTTGTCACAGTATGAGCATTTGATTTTGCATTTTCCTTCTTTCTGTTCAGGAATAAAAAAGGTTTCATACATTTTGGTTTTTTGAGTTTTATCAAAACCAAGCCCGGCTTTATCAAATATCCCAACTTGGGATCCCATGATTTTCTGAAATGTCTCAGTAGCATAAATAAAATTTTTTAAATCATTCTTAAGAGTTTCAACTTCAGCCTTGAGAAGATCATTCTTGGTTTGAAATGAAGATTGATCTTGGCTTGCTGTTTTTTCAGTTTTCAAATTTCTAAGTTGTGAGTCCTTCAGATTTTGAATGATTTCTTTAAGTTTATCATTCATAATCTGAATTTTCTCTTTCTCTTCTTTTTCTTTGTAAAACTTTTCTTTAAAAGAACTACATTTTTGAATGAGAAAGTTTGAATCATTTAACAAATTATCAAATTCAATTTCCATTTGCTTGCATATAAGACATGGTTCAGATTTTACCTCTGTTTCTTCAATATCTGCCATTAAACACAGATTGGCTTCTTCAGGTTCATCTGTTTCTGATTCATCAGATTCATCCCAGGTTGCCATCATTGATTTCTTTTTGAGAGGATATTTCTTTGGTCCTTTTTTGTTTGATGGACATTCAGTTTTATAATGTCCTTGTTTGTTGCACCCAAAGCAAGTGATTTTGCTTTTATCAATCTCAGTTTTTGAAGTCCTTCTTGTCTGGAGAACCCCTTTTGATCTGATCTCTTCTCCTCATCATTCTTTGTATTTTCCTTGTGAGAAGAGCAATTTCTTCATCAACATCTTCTTGACTTTCTTCTGAATCACTTTTCTCATTTGTCTGTTGTATGTTTGGTGAACTTTGAGATGCTTTTAAGGCTACTACGTTACTTTTCTTTACAGGTTTATCTTCCAGTAATAACACTTCATGTGCCCTTAGAGTTCCTATAAGTTCTTCCAAACCCAATACTTCTAAATTTTTTGCTTGACTTATTGCTGTCACCATTGGTCTCCATATGATTGGGAGACATCTCATGATCTTTCTTACCCTGTCTTGTACTGAATAAGCTTTGCCAAGGGAGCGCATTTCGTTCACTATAGTTGTGAACCTTGAATACATTTCATCGATTGTTTCTCCTTCATTCATTTCAAATAATTCGAACTTTCGGATACCAATGTCAATTCTTGTTTCCTTAACATGACTCGTTCCCTCATGGTGAGTTCGCAGTGTGTCCCATACCTTCTTGGCCGTATCACACTCATCTACTCTTTCACTTTCTTCCCTACTTAAGGCACATGATAAAAACAGTTGAGCTTTTGAGTTTAAGAGTACCTTGGATTTTTCATCTGCTGTCCAATCTGATTCTTTCTTTTCAGCTGATGTAGCATCGTTTTGATCTATTCTTGGTATAAAGTCTCCATCTGTGATGATTCTCCACATACCCGTATCTTGTGATTTTAGAAATAGCTGCATTTTGCCTTTCCAGAAGTAATAATCTGAGCCGTCAAAGTATGGTGGTCTGTTTGAAGACCCTCCTTCAGCTATGTATTTAGCTTTTGACATTTTTCTTCCTGAATCTTTTGCTCTAACACTTTTAGGGTGTTTAAGTTTTTAGAGACTGGCTCTGATGCCAATTGAAGTAGAAATATCAATTATAAGGAAGGGGGGTTTGAATTATAATTGTCCCTTTTTAAAATTTCTGTTTTTAAAATAAGATTTCAACCCAAGATTGATCTTTGCAGTAGTGAAGATTGATCTTGGTTTTAAATATCAATCTTGGTTTGCTTCAAAACAGTAAAATCGTTTTTATCAAAATGATTTGTTTTAGCATAAAATAAGCAAGATAGAGATAGAGAGATTACACAGATATTTTATCCTGGTTCACCCAAACACGGGTTACGTCCAGTCCTCACAAGAGTGAGATTTCCACTATGTGCTCAAAGTAAAGATTGTTCTTGATGGTTACACTTTTATCACAGATCAATCTTTGATCTTTACACAATTCCTACCCTTCTATCTAGAAAGGATTTCTTCTTTCTACCTTACTGATTTTTGAAAGGTTTTGACAAGTTACCTTTCAAAACATAAAAGGATTTTTGCAATTTACTCAAGTTGTGACAAAAACAACCTTGAGTTACAAAGTGATGGTTTTGAGACTATTTAGAGTTTGATATTTACTCAACTCTTGTTTGAGAAATATATTCTGCAAATAGACCTCAGTTGTAAATGATTGCAATACAAAGATTACAACAAAAACAGCAAACTAAAAGAATGATTTTGAGACACTTTTAAGAATGATTGAAAGTATTGATCTTTTGCTTGGTGCTGATTGTTGTGTATTGATCTTCAACTTGCAGCTGCATTTATAGACTTCAAGGAGGCATAGGACAGCTCATGTGTCCGTTGGAAAGGGACCAGCTGTCATAAGAGAGTTGTTGGATAAGTTCTGCCAAAAGCAAGATTGCTGAGCTGTAGCAAAAGATCGATCCAAGATTGATCTTTTGGTTTGTGATGAACTAGCCTTGTACTTTGTGATTTGTGTCAGTATGTCAGCCTTGAGTACTGCTTTTCTGTCACTTGTGCAGGCTTTAGAATAGTTCAAATCAATAGTGTACTTTGCTACTTGTAGTCTTGTACTTGCATTTGCTTTTCAAGAAGAATGATCTTGTGATATCCTTTTATTGAAGCATGCCTTGATTCTTCAAATTCTGGAATATATATGACTTGGATGGATCTTATGTTGATTCTATGAGAGTATAGGATGAAAATTATTTCCAGGACTGATGTCTGTTTTCCAGAGCTGCTATAAGATCAATCTGCGTTTTCCAGAACTGCTATAAGATCAATCTGCGTTTTCCAGAAATGCTTTAGGATCAATCTGTGTTTTCCAGAATTGCTTTCAGATCAATCTGTGTTTTCCAGAATTGCTTCAAGATCAATCTGCGTTTTCTGAGATTGCTTTCTTTGATTCCTATCTTGTTTTTAACACACTCAAATGCACATGTTAAACATTAAAACATTTAGAATCATGATTAATAATCTTTAATTAATCTTTTGTTTTATTATCATCAAAACGTTTATTTGAGATTTTGTCTTAACATAAGGAATATGAATCACATAAGTGGATAAGATATAAGTCATTCACATTAACAAGTATATAAGTATCTACTTAATAATGAATAATCCCAAAAGAAATATATCATATAGTATATCAATCATTCAAGAGAACGATTATTGCATCTTTAAGATATCATCTTCACGAAGAAAATGTCCAATAAATTCATACATATTCAAAAGTATTTCAGTGATACTTGATGGACAAGACACAACATGTGTAACACTTAGAGAAATTGTAGGAAGTATTGTTCAACAAAATATTTCTCATCTTATATAGAAGACAACATTCTCAATTGTTATGAAAGAATATTCTCATGATCAACAAGTTCATTGCACTCATAAATATTCATACCAGTTCAAGAAAATGACAAAAATTAACTTTGAAGAAGAAATCATTTCAAATTTGAGTCATTTATTAAGTTATTTGTTAAGAGAATGATAAGAAGAAAGTAAAGAGGCTAAAAACCGCTCTTGCTGAGTTGAGCTGAAATCAGAACCAAAGGCAACATGGACTATAGACAACCTGGATCGGGGTAGCATAACAACCATTAGTGGTCTAGTAGTATATTTTTTATTTATCTATTAAAATTTACAAAGTACAGTCAACCCAATATTTTTGATCAAATTGTATCACGGATGATGCTAATTATATCATAACAAGCATAAATGGTTTGGTAGTAAAATAGTACCTTACCACGGTGCAGACATGCGGTTCGATTCTAGCTGGTGCAGTTTCGTTTATTAATTTTACTATTGTATTGCAATCAATATGAAGATTTTAGCAAATATATATTTACATTTTTGACAATTATACAAGCACATAAATATTACTATAAAATAAAAATAAAAAAATTTACTAAACTTGAAAAATTGAATATACATTTGCAATAATCTTTAGCTTTCACATATTTACACTAGTTTTAAGCTTGTATTTTGGCTTATGCAATGAAAATTATCACATTAGAATCAATCAAAAACTCATTCAAATTCAATAACCATTATTCATGAAAAAAAATTAATGGATTTTTAAGCTTGTAGTTTGACAAAATGCATTATTTTCCTCCCCTATTTGTTAGAACTTATTCAATAGGTTATATTGTGTTTTGATCTTTGTAATCTAGGTGAGATATGATTTTATTGTGTTTTTGATATTATTCTTTTCTAAGTTCTTTTATGAAAAAACCATTTACTTACTGTGATTTGATATTGTTCATTTTTTACCATTTATTTATAGTTTTATTAAATATAAATGAATGATTTTTTTAAATATAATAAATTTATTTTGAAAGTGATTTTATGTGCAATATAAAATATATTTGTTAACATGTCACAACAATCATAAGTGTGAATTTAAAAATAATTGTTATAAAAAATCAAACATTACTAATAATTTAACGATTGTTGTATTTGATTGATAATTTACATTAAGAAACTATATTTAATAAAATTCTAACAATTTTTCTTTAGTTTTTATTCACAATATATGCCACCACTTATAAAAGTGAAGTACAATAGAATTAATTCGATTTCACTAAAATGGACATATGAAGAGCAATGATATTGAGTCTAATTCTTTGAAGCACTTTTGGATTCTTACTTATAAATGATAAATACACCTTCTGAATTTAAAAATAAAAAATAAAAAGTTTCAAAACGGCGTCGTATTAACCCTCTCTTTCGTTTGACAGCACCATAACCACAACGTTCAGATTAAACTTCAACAAAGTCTCTCTGTAAAACGCAAAACCCTAATTTCATGAATTGAATACCATGATAATGACACCAAATTGGTGACTGATACATGTGGCTTTGACGAGACTTGTGAAGATGAAATTCCGCGTCAAGAAGATCCACTTTTGGGCTCCGGTGACGCCATTGTCCCTTTCACCGTCACTGCCAACTCCGACGAAGATGAACAGAGTGATTCTCTTCCTCCGACGACGATGTAGACGACTTTGAAACAGTTAATAACTGAAGTTTGTTTGTTAGTATTCAGTGAGCAGGAAGTTGCCAAGAGCTCCATCTCTGACAAATCAGATGATGGTGAATTGTGAAGATGATGCCACTGCCAGCTTGTCTTCCAAAATTACCGAAGAATAGAGCTCTCCAGAAATTTCTTAGAAGTAAGTTGATTGAAATTGAAGCAAAAATTGAGGAAAACAAAAAGATAAGAGAAATGGGGAATGCTTTGATATTATTTCATTATGATTTCATGGTCACTCTTCAGATATTTGTTTATTGCAAGAACTATAGTTAATGTCTGTTTTAGTAGATGCATATAAACTGTCATAGCTGCCATCACATGTAAAATGGCCATGGTGGATTGTTGAAATCCTGCCACCGCTTTCCACCATGCCAGCCATTCGATAACACTGATGTCCAATGTCCTTACAGTCATTGGAATTACAAGACTGAAATACATGTAGGATTGTCTCTTTAATGTTTTTTATTAGATTTCTCAAAATTTTAATTTTTGCTTATTTTGGTGTCTCACTGTCTGTCTGTCCGTCTGTTGTTGAAGGTTGAAGGTTGAAGGTTTTAATCTGTTGCAACAATCTTGGTATTGCCACTGCAAGTATTGGTCGGTAATCCTTGCTTCATTTTTTTCTTTTGATATTGGATTTATTTTGTCGTGTATTGTTAAATGTGCCATTTTGAATTTTGTCATTACAATCCTTTTCATTAGTGAGTGTTGATTTTATTCCTTAATGTATTCACTTGACAGTTCAGAGTGCTCTCCTGGAGATGCAAATGACATGGATAGCATAATTGAATCAGTTAATTGGGATCGATTGGCTTCTATGTATGTTACTGGTCGTACTGGTGCTGAATGTGAATCAAGGTATGTGTTTCGTAATTGGTGAACTTATGTTATTCTATGCAAGTTAAGATGGTTATTGATGATAAAGCTTTTGCTTTATGTTTTTATTACTGTGCAATGCTCATGCTTAATATCATATCTAGTCAGTCTTATGAGAACTACATCGACTCTGTTATTTAGATAATTTTGTTTGAACATTTTGCAATGATACTTTATATGCTTAGTGGATGAGATATGCCAACGTAGAATTTGAAGTTGAAGAAAGAAAATATTTAGACAGTACTGTGATTTAGTCGCCAGTACTTTCTATTTGGGTGGAGGAGATCGTGACTAAGGTTCAAATTGAATTGAAAACTGCAACCTAGATAGTACTGTAATTCCTAGATCGTGACTAATTTTTTCTTTGTCAATAAATGAGCCACATTCTAACTTTTTAATTCAAAAAATCTGCATTGTTTTTGTAAAACAAGAAAAGAAAGAAAAACTTAGACCATGTTATGTTTTGTACCATTAAAAAAGAGAACATATTAAGAAAACTATTCTCAACAACACACATGCATTTTGGTTGACATTATTCATAGCAACACACATGCATCTTTGAATTGTGCATCAAAGAGTTTTGATATAATTATATAAAAACAGTTTTACTTAAACAAAGAAAAGAAAAAAAAGGTTTTACTCAAAAATAGAAAATTAAAGTTTTTAAAAAGCAATTTCACACCTAACTTCTTGTATAAATACTTGTGCAATCTTGTAAGATTTTCAAGTCATTTATGCATGTGAAGTGTGCAAACTACTAACAAGAAAATGAATGTGAAAGTCATTTTATGGTTTTTCATAATTCTTACAACAAAACTCAATCTTTCTAGTTCTTATTATGAGTATTTCATGATGGTTGAACAATGGCCAACTACAGTATGTATTAGTGGAATGTGCACACTCAAAACACTTCCAAAGCTCTTCACCATACATGGTTTATGGGGAACCAATGTGTCTCAACCATATCCTTTGTATTGTTCCGGAAAACTGAACCAACCGATAAGAAGAGCCTCGGTGAGTTTCTTCTTCTATTTTTTTATGTTGTTGTTCATTCAATATTTATTTATTCTAAAAATCTTATTTTATATTGTGTTTTTAGCTTGGTACATTGGAACCTCAACTCAAAAAAGAATGGCCTGATGTAATAAATGGACATGATCTAAAGTTTTGGACGCGTGAATGGAATAAGCATGGTACATGCTCTGAGAACAAATTTCCCCAGCTAGACTATTTTCAACTTGCTCTAACTATCAAGGCTAGGATTAATTTGACAGATGTTTTGCGTCAAGTTGGTGTCATATCGCATAAAACAACCCCTCATAACATCAATACAATTGTTACAGCTATCAAAAGTGCTAATAACAACAACGATCCAGTTCTTGTGTGTACTTCGGGCACGACAATACCTTATTTAAAAGAAATAAGGTTGTGTTTATATGACAACGGAACTACTTACCGTAATTGTCCCCCTCCATTGTTCAACGGATGCTACAATAAGAACCTCGTACTCCTTCCATGAGGTTTAATTTAATAAAAAATATATAATTGAAATAATACTTGTATTATGAGGCTTAAGTAGCCTTTTCAAAAATATATTATGAAACTTAATTAATATTATTATATTTTTCTTATTATTTTTCTATCTATATTTTGTCTTACTATCTTGCATTGTTGTACGACACTATAACTTATTGAAAATATATTTAATATGAAAGGGGTGTATCATGTGAGAGTGGGAAAAGCTTTTGTTATACATTAATTAATGAATATTAAACAACTAATATATTTTACATTATACAATTTAATAAGGGAGTATGAATAAAATTTTCTCAAGTAAAAACCTGAGGTAATTAAAAATATTGTTTTTTTAATTTTATTTGATTTTGAATTAATGGGATTATGGTAACATCAATTATAAGTCAATTGAAATGTATGTACCTTCATCACTTTGATCGGATGAAAAGATGCGCTAAAGCTAGCTAGTTGAAGTCAACTAAAACCAAAATTATGGATTTTTTTTGGATTTGTAATGTAACTTTTTTTGCATTTCTATTTTCAACTTTTTTTGGGTGAGATTTTGATATTGTATTTCAGTTGACTTCAATACAAACAAAAATCGTAAATCTAAAAGCAATGAATTTTCAAAACTTTATGCATTTTACCTTGGATTGCATTTTACCTTGACGTTGTGGATTGTATCAATGTTTTACCTTGGTTATTATTGTTAACATTTGATATGATACAATGTTTAATTAATGTTTTACGTGTTCTTCTCAATCATTTTATACTATTACATGTTTTCGAAATTCACCAATTGTTGTTTGTGTTTGGCTCTAGTGAGGGTGCAGTTATTTCGGGATATCAGTTGATGATCCATTCTCTGATAGGTGATATTGAGTGGGAATAATTCGTTGTATTTTATCGAGTTGTAAAATTTTCTCAATTAAAAACCCGAGGTAAATATCTGTAATACTTAGTTTGACTGATAAATGTCAATATTATTAGTTTGGATATTATATTTCGTATTCGAATCCAATATCTCACAATTGTGGGCGAATTTCTTTATTATTTCCTTTATAAATTTTTTTTTATAAAAAAGTCGAAATAAAAATGTTGTTTATTTGATTTTGATTTTGAATGGGTGTTTGGTAACATCAATTGTAAGTTTAATTTGATGGATAACTCAACCATGTTGATTTTATCTTTAATTTTCTTGTATTTTCATTTCCATTTTGGGGGTAAGTTTTTGATATTGTATTTAGTTGACTTTAATACAAATGAAAATCATAAATCTAAATGCAATGAATTTTCTAAAGTTTATGCATTTTATTTGTATTGTGTTATCTCCATAAATGGTTTAAATTAATTTTTATGTTTCTATTCCGATTAGATCGATATTCATATAATTAGGTTAAAATAACATAATTTAAGATTAAAGATGATAGGAGTTTGAAAAGACAATTGACGAATTTGAGGTCATTGAATCAAGATCAAATGGTTCAAATTTAAATACAGAGTTTGATTATTAAAAAAAAAAAATACAATAACGAGTTTGAAAATTAGAACTCTTCGATATCGATCTAAAGGCTCCATATTGAGTACACGAAGGCGAGCTTTTTCCCGATTTGATTTGAGGCAATCAAAGTAACAAATTTTCTACCATGTTTGTACCTATCTATATCTATATTAAGATTATTTAGGGCCTATTTCAAGCATAATTCCTCCCATATGGCAACTTCTCAACGATTCTACTCTCGCAGTAGATCTACAATAAATACATAAATACAGATTGTGATTTATAAACATGATAGGTTGAAAATTATTTTTACAATATGTCGAATTGTATACATATAGAAGGAATGATTCGAGCAATTTAGTTTGTCTAAGACAGAAAGCCAATAGTATTTTTGGAATATAAAGAATGGAAAAGGATCTGAAAAATAATCACAGCAATGTAATTTATAACAAATCTAACTATGGAAATTAATCACAACCTTATAGTTTTGTTGATTCTTATTGCATTGATACATATTTTTTGTTATAGATAAAATGATATAATTAAAATTAAAAATTCTGCATCCGAAAATATATTACCATTTCAACACATTTGATTTGATATTGTACAACTCATTTTTTTTCATTTTTTGTTGATCTGCATATCAAAAGAAGCATAAAACTTATGAAATTATAATTATTTTTCTGAGTTTTCTATTTGAATGAGTTGAATCGCTGAAGCATAAATGGCAATATTTACGCTTGTAGTATTTTTAGTTGTTAAATACAATTTTTTTTTTAATATTATATTATTAAGTTCGAAAGAATTTGAAAATTAGAATACTATATGCTAATATTTCATGATTTGAGCAAAAAGAAGAGCTTTGTCCCTGACATGTTTGGAGGAAAAATATATACAATCATAAGATAGCTACATGAAAACAATAAAATATTCACGTCAAATTTTTTTTAAAATAATACTTTAATCAATAGTATTTGTAATTACCCACAAAATTAACACAAGGATTTGTTTTTTGAGTTTTACCTATGTGATTGAAAGTACAATACACGTTTCTAGTTTAAAATAAATTTAAAGGTAGTGTACCATATTTTAAAAGTGTTTTGAAAAAAGCTATTTATAAAGCAAATTATATTAATCAAGTGAAAGGATGGCTTATGGAAGAGAAAGATATAAATAGGATGGAAAAAAGTGAAATGTGTAATTGTGACTGGAAATAGAAAGTAACTATATAGAAAAGAAGATGATGTACCCAAGAAAATGATCTATCAACTGAGGTTGAGTTTATTAAAAAGGGTTAGACTCCCACTACATAGCAAATTCATATTGGAATCTTTGATGAAAGAGGTACTCATATTTTAGGTCTGACACGTTTCGAATAATAATATTATCGTTGTTGGAAAAAATATATAAAAAATATTATGTAAAAATTTTGTTAAAGAAATGAAACATTGATTAACTTTGAATACATTAAAACTTATAACTCTTGTCAACTATGACATGGCAAATGGTAATTTACTTACGAGTTTACATATGTTGAATAAGTTCCACCAAGTAAATACACATTTTGATCCTAGTGTGAGCTCTTGGTTTACTAGTTTGTTAGCTAAGTTTCCATATTTAGAGGTTAACACCTCTCGCCTTATTGTCTTGTTCTCCAGAAGACATCTCTAACATCATTTTAGCATTAAAGATTTATTGAATAATCTTAAATTTTTTACTCCTAAACCTCCTTCTTACAAATTTTCTCCTAGTTAATCCAACATATCTTCCTTTTCTCCTCATCTCCATCCCAAAGAAAATCATTTTGAAAGGAAGGCTAGATAAAACAAAATTGACTAGAGTTAACCTTCCTCCAATTAAAAGATGGTAGTAATATTGTGTTTGATTTCCTTTATTTTTATATATTTGTTATGACATAGAGATTTTATATATATATTTATTATGATTTAATAATTAATATAAAGTGTTGATGTTATATTTATTTATTTTATAATTTTGACTATTTTCTAATGATGGTAGTATTTTAATGTAAGTATTTTTTTAAAATAAGTCTAATTATAGTGAATATTGATAGTTTTAGTTATTAGTAATATATATTTTTTTAAAGATGAGTTATTTTAATTACTCTAATTTATAATATATTTAGTTTTGAAATATTAGTATTGATTTGAAAATGAAATGGTGGTTGGAGGAGTATTAAAAATAAGATTAAATAATTATTAATTTTGTTTTAGAAAAAATAAATATTGTAATAGTAAATCATAAAATAAATTAGGAGACTAATGAGTTTGTCCATGTGTATGAAAGATTTAAGTATTAATAAAATAAAATAAAATAAGAAAGAGAGATAAAGATCCGCAACAACGCGGAAGTAGGAGGAAATCAGGAAACACAACAAATTATATTATTGTTTGGCACCAGTGGTCGATAAAACTGTTTCAGAAAACTTTCTATGTTTTCGTCTAAATTGCAGTATGTTGTTCAACTCATTCAATTAGTCAATTAAAAACATATTTTTAATGATCCCAATTTCTCTATAAAATATATGACTTTTCTGTTTATGGAATTCCTTATTTTGCACCATTCTTCTTCACTGTAAGTTCGATTTGCGTGAAATCAACATTAAAATGACCGTGTGAACGATATCTATATTATCCACTTATTATTTTTTGATTTGGGGTCAAATTGGATTGATTGAGAACGAGAAATCAAATGAATGGAGGTCTTTCTTTGGTGGACTCAGATTAGCGTGTGAAAACGTTGAGATATGGTAAAGGGTGAGAGATTGTTTGAATTCATGAGTATAATATTATGAAATGAACAGAAAAGTCATATTTCCTAAAGATTCATCTGGGGCTCGCTACATGTATCCCTTTGAGTGACAAATTAATTCGCTACGTGTACCCCTTGAGTGATAAATTAATTAACATGCTAATATGGAGAGAAAAATATTTATAAGGTGTTGATTGAATCAATTTCGTTTAAATGTGTGATATTTGATATTATTTTCATATTATTGATTTATAATAATATTATAAATTTTGATAAATTTATGTGATGATGTATGATTGATGATAGTGATGTTATAACTATTTTTATTTTGGGTCCCATTATTAATGGCATAGTTTTGTTGTTGCTAAAATATCACTAAAATGGGGGATTGAATAGGGATATTGTTGTTTTAAAATTTTCTCAAGTGTTTCAAATCATTATCCTGTCTGAGAGGATGAGAATCAGATGATAGAAATTTAAGACTTTAAATTTGAGCTGAATAAATAAAAAAGAAAGTATAGAAGATGACATACACAACTTTATACTAGTTCATCTAATGAAGGCTACGTTCATTCCTCACACACTTGTGAGTTTTTTTTACTAAGGATTAAACAAGTTAACCTCTCACAAAGGTTAGTTACACTTAGTGTATTCTTTAGCCTCACCAAACTTACAACCTTGTTTCTTACAAGTTTTAACTATTTCTAAGTGTAATTCACGTGAAAATTACAAAGTGATATGAGTATAATGTTTCTCTTTACTTAACACTTTCTAAAAGATATTTCAAAGATCTAGTGTAAGACTATATAAAGTATAAAGAGATGATGAAAAATTGCTTTTGATAACTTTTAGAATCTTGCTCTTTTTATGCAATGTTGTTGTGTATTTGATGATGAAGAGCTCATTTCCTTTTATAGAGATCTTGAGACGCTCTTTTCATGTTTCAAAACACTTTATGATCGTTGGGGACTTAATCAAAAAGTCCAAGGTCATTGATCATGATTAAAAATGTCAACCAACTGTTCTTGGAATGTTCAGTCCATCCTCGTACAAGAGGTTCAATCCTCCTAGAAACTTGGACATGAGCTGTCCTTTTCCTTTTACATTCTTCAAGACATGTAAGACTATATTTTTGTCTTGTTATCTACAACCTTTCTGTATGTTGATGTGTTGGGTCATTTTCAACATCTGAGGATGAAGTGAACTATAGATCCATCCTCGTACAGTCCATCCTTGTACATCTAAACTTTGGTTTTTGACCTCTTTATTTAATTTGCTTTTTCAATTCATTCTCCGACACTAATTTATCTTTTCTTCATGACTATAAATCATTGTTCCATTGGTGTTGAATTTTTTGAAAATTTGAAGGTTCATCCTCTTAAGGGTAGGGATGGCAATAAAATCCGCACCCGCGGGTACCCACCCAAATCCACTTGATTTGGGCGGAAAAAACCTGCTTTAATTGGGTGCGGGTGCGGATTTTCCCCGATATTAAAGTTCGGGGGCGGGGACGAGTTTGGGTTTGTGATATCCACCCGCCCTGCACCCGAACCCGCCCCGCAAGTATTATTATTGCAATTTTTTAAATTTTAAATTTTATATACATATACATATTTAATATTCTTTTAATATTAAAAGTTATAATTTATCCCTATAATAAATATTTTTTAATTTTACTTATTATTTAATATTAATTATTTTATTATAATAGAATATGATTTTTAAATTTATAATTCTATATATATATGTGTGGGTGTGGGTGCGGGCCGGAGAAACCGGGATTCGTTACAGACAAGGATGAGTGTCTAAATTTTACACCCGCTATGAAACGGGGGTGGGTGCGGGTTTTCCCCGATTAGTCGGGTGCGGGTGTGGAGGAGGCGAAATCCTCCCCTGCCCCGCTCTGCCTCGTTGCCATGCCTACTTAAGGGTTCATCCTATTGTATCTATCCTCCAGTTTTGAAGACTTTATGGATTGAGTCATATTTTTTTCGTCTTTATCTTAATGATAATAACATGTTTTCTAATATGAATTCACTCAAAAGCACAAATTAATCATTAACCACAATCATAATCTTTTAAACAATTTTGTTATCATTAAAACCATTTGAGAGATGTTTTGTCTCAACAAGTTTGTCTCTACCATGGTAGCACACCTAAAGTTGTATTATGGAACCCAACCTTCGGGGAATTCAATGTCATTCCTCCCAGCCCTAGTCATTCCACAATAATTTACGAGGATAAAATATTTTACTATCATCCGTTTGGTCATGACTTTGTTAGAGATGACTACATTAATGCGATTCAATACGTATATTATCGACTAGATGTATCCTACACTGATGATATGAAAGGTAAGCCAGACAAGTTGTCACACACTGATACTTGGGAGATATATAGTCTAAGAAGCAACTCTTCGAAGAAACTTGATTTGGATATACCTCGATTTCATTATGGTGTTTTAGGTGTCGTTGTATACATGAGTGGAGTGTGTCATTGGTAGATAGAAAATGAAGATGAAGCATATATGATGTCATTTGACTTAAGCAATGAGGTGTTCGGTACAACACATTTTCCCTTGGTTATGAAAAATAGTTTTCATGATTATGTATTGGTGTACAAATACTTGATGTACTAAATGAGTCTATTACTTTGATCATAAATTGTAAAGAGACGACTACTTTTCATATATCAATTTTGGATGAACTCAATGTGAAGGGATCATGGACTAAACTTTTTATTATTGGGCTATACCTGGAATTGAGCATCTTATTGGAGAAGGAAAGCACGGTGATTTATTCTTTAGAAGAAAAGACGATGAAGTAGTCTTGTTTAATTATAATACCCAGATGATTGAGGAGTTTGGTCTTAGAGGGGGATGCACATTTTTGTTAGACTGTCATTTACAAGGAAAGTCTCTTCTCATTAGACGAATATATGATTGATTAGTTTAATTTTAACCATTTAACTCATGATGTTTTATGACGATGGTTATTAAGATTTTTTCAAGTAAATCATAAAAATATGAAGTATATGAGAAATTAAAATATGGTTGATAATAAGAATCTTGTTTTATGGAATTTATTTTGATGTGTATTCTCTTTCTGGTTGCAAATTGTTTTTTTATTTTATTTTTAACTTCATTTGTTAGAATGACATGTAAATTTTGTAACCATGTATTTAAAATAAACTTCATTTTGTAAAAATCAGTTGTTTTTTTTTTTTTTTTTTTACTTTTAAATTGTACAAAGAGAACTTGAAAGGTGTATGAGAAAATAAGAAGATAGAGTTTAGCTCCTATTTGTATATGATTTCAGATGTTTCACATATAGGTTAAATGACAATTTTTTAACTAACTCAATTTATTAGTTAGTTAGTTAAGACGATCTTTGTTGTATAAGTAACTATCTATCGTATAATTTGACTAATGAAGTATATAATTTAAGTTTCTTTATTTTATTTCATTTAGTATTGTCAAATATACAATTATAGCAGTTATCATATAGTTGATTTTGATGAATCCTCTATAAAAACTGCAACACTATTGAATTTTCACTATTAGGACAATAACACTTCCTTTAAGTCTAAAAAATTTAATCTTCTATTTAGCTATTCATAACCTATTTTTATGTCTATTCTAAACATATCTAAAAAATCTAAAATAGTGTACACCGTCAAGTGAATCAAAGTATGCAATAGAAATAGTATATTATACTGTGTGTTTATGTTTATATCTCTAATTTAAAGGACATAATGGTTTTGACTATTCTTTTATTTATTTTTCTTGACGTAGCTAAAAATATGTTTAAAAAAGCATTGGCTCTTTAAAGCATGTTTACATTTTGAAATCATGCACATGTGAGATTTTCAAACCTTTCAAAACAATGATATGTTTTAATGTGATTGAGGCACTATGAAGCTAAATCTTGATATTATCATGCATCATTGTACTTTTTTTCCCATTGTTTTCTCATTTTGATAAATTCCTTTTTTAGTATTGTTTATTAGGTACTGGTTTGCTGGAATTGTGTGTCTTAGGTTTCGTTTGCTTCAATTTTTTTTTTCTTTTCTATTTTCATTTTTTAGTATTTGTGTTAATTTTCTTTTTCTAATAAAGAGGTAAGAGAATTTTTACAAGCTACACTCAAGGTGTATTTCAAATAACCATTTCACCCGGAGATATATCAAACCAAATGATAAAAAATTATTTTTCTCTCTTTTATTTTTAAATAATAGTTATCTCTAATCTTTACTTTTCTTTTTTGAATAAAATAAATAAAATTAAAAAACTATAATTTTTTATACAATTAATTATAGATAACTATTTCTAGCGAATGATATATGATGTTAATATCTTCCTTTCTCGTAATTGATTTTCAAATTCAAGTTTTTTATATTTACGGAAGATAATTATTTTTTGGTTTTATCTGATTTTTCTAAATAAAATAAACTAGAATATAACCTGTGCGCTATTCGTGTGTAATTTGTAAAATTTTCTTTTTAATATAATTTTTTTTAAAATTTAAATGTGATATTTATGGTGTATAAATGTATCAACCTGATCATAAAAAAGTTTTAATATTTGTAAATTTATTAGTTTATAAGAATAATGGTTGATTAACAAAAGAATAAATATTTTACATGTACAAGATTAAAGTAGATATGAATAAAATGATTATCGCAACAAGATGTAAAAACCAAACTTCGCACATAGTGGACAGGATAGCAAGAAAAAATGATTTATATGAATATCAATTATTTAAATAAAATTGGATGCAGAAACGTAGTCCTAATTAAACGACATCTCTTCTATAATGAAAAAGGTGGAGACAACAGAGAGGTGGAAAGGGTATGACAATCTGCCCTAATATTCTCTTTGTAAATAAATAGTCCACATCCTAATATAATTCAAAATATCTATGTTGTTTTTTTAAAAAAAAATTGGGAAAATCTATGAGCTTGTTATGTTACCATTACTTAAAAAAGAGAGCATGTTAAATAAACTCATTCATATTCTAATGGTTTTAAATCAAGAGGGAGTGTGATTAGCAATACTGTCAGCAACACATGTACATTTTAAAATTGTGCATCACACCAATTGTTTAAGGTGTTATGTTGATATTATTTTTGATGGTTTTTAAATAATTCAATAATTATGAAAAAAGAAATATTTTTTTTTCTAATATGTAAAAACATTATGTAATAAGTCCAATATATACACAAAATAATCAAACTTTTTATCATGTCTTTACCTTCCAGGATTACTTATCAATTAATGAAGATATGAAACAATGTAACAAAACAAAAAGTTAAGATATAATTTTTTATTTTATAATATTATTAATAACTATTGATCAAAGTAGAATTAATATTTAATTTTGCATTTTTGATAAATCTTTTTGTGTCAAACGGTTTTTCACGTTCATGTAGCTTTGGGAGTAAGCTCTATTGAGATCACATTGCAAATTTTTCCATCCAAAATCTTCTTTAGAACATACGCTATCAAACACTACATCGAGTTTGGAATGATAAACTCATCTTCGCTACATTGCATTTGAGAAGATGGATATAAAATCTTTTTTGACTAAAAAGTTTAGCGATCATATTGATGATGATCTTGCATTTTCTATTTTGTCTAAGTTATTTATTAAATATTTGAAACGATTTAGTCGAGTAAAAAAGTCATGGTATCTCTTATTTGAAAATCTTAATTTCATAAACATGTACTGCAACAATTTCCTAACCAGTAATTACTCTTCTTTTGAGGATGTTGCAATATTTCTCCTCGTACAACACAATCTTCGAGACACCACACATAACGTGATATACTCTTTTTCTGGAGAGAGGTGCGAGAATAAGGTCAAATTAAATTGATCAACTCCATTTCAAGGGAATGATAAAATTATTTTTATTTTGGATCTCGTTATTAATGACATAGTTTGTTTCTACCTTGGCAGCACATCTAATGTTGTATTATGGAACCCAGCCTTCGAGGAATTCAAGGTGATTCCCCCCAACCCTACTCATTACTCAGTAATTTACGAGGAGGAAAGATTGTATTATCATGGATTTGATTATGACCTTGTTAGAGATGACTACAATGTGATTTGGTACATATATATTATCATCTAAACGTATCTGACACAGAAGAAATGGAAGGTAAGCCAAACAAGTTGTCATGCATCGATACTTGGAAGATATATAGTCTAAGAAGTCACTCTCGGAAGAAACTTGATTTAAATATTCCTCGATTTCATTATGGTGTTTCAGGTGTCATTGTATACATGAATTGAGTGTGTCATTAGTGGATAGAAAATTATGATGAAACATATATGGTGTCATTTGACTTAATTAATGAGGTGTTTTGCACAACACATTTCTCCTTGGTTATGAAAAATAGTTTTCATGATTATGTACTTGTATACAAATACTTGATATTAAAAGAGTCAATTCCTTTGATCGTAAATTATAAAGAGACGACTCCTTGTCACATATCAATTTTGGGTGAACTCGATGTGAAGGAATCATGGACTAAATTTTTCATTATTGGGCCTATACCATGCATTGAGCATCCTATGAGAGATGAAAATCATGGTGATTTATTCTTTAGAAGAAAAGACGATGAATTATTCTTGTGTAATTACAATAATTAGATGATTGAGGAGCTTGGTCTTAAAAAGAGATGCATATTTTTGTCAAACTGACATTTACAAGAAAAGTCTTCTTCCCATTAGATGAATATAAATGATTAGGTTAATTTTAACCATATCACTCGAGAGGTTTTATGACGATGGTTATTAAGATTTTTTCAAGTATATCATAGAAAATATTAAGTATATGAGAAATTAAAATCTGGTTAATAATATCAATCTTGTTTTATGGAATTTATTTTGATGTTTACTCTCTTTTTGTTTGCAAATTGTTTGTTTTTCTTTTTAATTTCATTTGTTAGAATGATATTTTGATGGAATTAGTAATTCATGAAATTTAGGCAAAGCATCTAAGTTACTGCAGACTAAGAAAACAAAGCAACATATTAATGGTTATTTCATGAGAGATGATCAAATAAAGAAGTTCGTTTCTATTTCAGGTGTTGTAATATTTAGAAGATTCACACACACACACACACACATATATATATATATATATATATATATATATATATATATAAAGTTTGCAACATGATAGCAACTTCTAAGACTTTTGTAACCATGTGGTTTTAAATCAACTTCTTTTTGTAACAATAAACTTCTTTTTGACTTGTAAATTGTACAAAGAGACCTTAAAAGATGTATGAGAGTTGAAAGCATAGAGTTTTGTTCGTGTATATATATATATATATGATTGCAGAAGCTTAGCACATAGGTTAAGGTGACAATTTTCTGCCTCACTTATCTTATAAGTTAGTTAAGACAATATTTTTGTATAAATAGCCCTCTATTGTATAATTTTAAGACAATAAATTTTATATTAAATTGTCCTCTATTGTATAATTTTACTAATGAAATATATAATTTCAATTTTATTTTTATTTTTGTTTCATCTAATGTCAAATAACGACTATAGCACTAAAGATAATTCAAAATAGTATACCTCGTCAAGTGAATAAGAGTAAACTTTAGAAAGAGTAAACTTTGCTATCTATTTTTATTTTTATCTCTAGTTTAAAGGATGTTATATTGATTTTGGATCCTCTAGATGTGTGTAGAATAGTAATAAAGAAAGGCAATTAATAGTTAAATAGAAGCTTAACTTTTTTAGACATAAAGAGTGTTATCAATAGAGGATTCCGGAAAATAGCGAAACACTAAAAACCTATTGTGTAAAATAAGGTATAATGTTGCTCTCAAATAGTAGAAGCCAAATAGTAGAAGCCGCATAAATACCTAAATGCATGTTATACATAAAAAAGCATGTTTCATACAAATAAAATTAGGTGTTAGCACTCATGCAAAATCTTTAATTTATTTATGTTTTAAAACTTAATATTCTACTCTCTCTTTTTTTTTTCTCCTATAACCTATTGCCGCTATGTTGACTAGCAAAAATTTAAATAGTGATTTTTATTGTTTTAATAGCAAAACTACAATAGCATCACAATTTTCATAATAGATTCATCGAAATATGTCGTGATATAACGTTATAACCGTTATTTAACAACAACAAAGTTATACATTTCATTAATCAAATTATGTGGCAGAGAACTATTTAAACAATAGAGGAAGATTGAGCATAAACACATCATAAAAGGCAAGACTTCAATAAAGAGAAGAGACATAAAGTAAAACATAGAAAGATTAATGAAATTTGTGCTTACATTCTTATACCAAATTACATCTAACAAATCAAATCACATTTTATACACAATAAAACACCAATGTGAATGACTGAAAAAAACAAACAAGAGTCCATTACGAAAAAAAATTCATTCATACAAATCAAATAAAAAAAATAAAAAGCAATTTGAAAACACAAAAAGAGTAAACATCAAAATCAATTCCATAAAACAAGATTCATATTATTAACCAAATTTTTAATTTATTATATACTTAATTTTTTTTTATAATATATCTGAAAAGATCTTAATAATCACCATCATAACACTCTTGAGTGAAATGGTTAAAATTAAACTAATCAATCATATATTTGTCCAATGGGAAGAAGACTTTCTTTGTAAATGACAGTCTCCTTTATGACCAAGTTCCTCAATCATTTGAGTAGTGTAATTAATCTAGACTATTGCATCATCTTTTCTTCTGAAGAATAAATCACCATTCTTTCCCTCTCCAACACGATGCTCAATGGAAGGTATAGGCCCAATAATAAAAAGTTTAGTCCATGATTCTTTTACACCTAGTTCACCCAAAATTGATAAATGAAAAGTAGTCATCTCTAGATAATTTAAGATCAAAGCAATGGACTCATTTAATAACATCAAGTGTTTGTTCACAGGTACAAAATCATCAAAACTATCATTCATATATGTGGGAAAAGGTGTTATACATAACACTTCATTGCTTAAGTCAAATGACACCATATATGATTCATCTCCATTATTTTTTCCCCAATGACACACTCCATTTATGTATATAAAGACAAGTGACACATCCAAATGACATTGAGACAAATCCAAATCAAGTTTCTTCCGAGAGTTACTTCTTAGACTGTATATCTCCCAAGTGTGGTTGCGTGACAACTTATCAGGCTTACCTTCTATATCATCTTCAACGTCAGATACATCCAGAAAATAATGTACGTATCGAATCACCTTGTAGTCATCTCTAACAAGGTCATAACTATATCCATAATAATAAAAATATTCAACCTCGTAAATTACTGGGGATGCAGTAGGGCTGGAAGGAATGACCTTGAATTCCTCGGTGGTTGGATTCCATAATACTACTTTAGGCGTTAGACCTTGATAGAGACAAACAATACTGTTAATAACAGGACCTATCATAAAAATAGACACATCGTCGTCTTGAAATGGAGGTGGCCAATCTAATTTGACCTTATTTTCGTACTTCTCTCCAGAAAGAAAGTATAACCAATGATGGGAGTCTCAGAAATTTTGTTGTGCGAAGAGAATTAAAACATCCTCATAAGAAGAACTATTACTAATTATGAATTTATTGCGATACATGTTCATGAAATTAGGGTTTTCAAACAATAGGGATCATGATTTGCATACACAATTAAATCGTTTGAAAGATTTAAAAGGCAATTTCAATAAAATGGAAAGTGCAATATCATCATAAATATGATTACTAACCTTTTCCATCTTCAATTGTGAATGCACTTCGGTGACTGAAGGCAAGTTTATTGAAAATTCTGCCATCAACCGTAATAAATGGTTTTTGAAGAATTCATTATAGGTAAGTCTAATTTTATGACAAGCTTGCCATTTGACAATCATTAAGGATCAATTATAATTTTTAAATTTCTATTAATAGTAATTAAGTTTCTTTAATTTATTAATGTATTAATATTTATTATTATTTTGAATTTCATCAATCTTTTTTATTGAAATTAATGGGAAATGACAAGAAAAGGTGAAACCACGTATAAGTATAGTTATAAAACATTATTGTTGGTATTTCATATTTTAAATTTTCATGTGCTTTTTTCTTTGATAATTCTTCATTATATATGTATATTTTTTTATTATTTTAATTAGTTGTTTTATATTTAATTATTAGTTAATTTAAAGAGTTATTTGATATATTTTGTGGATTTTAGTTCTTGAAGTTAATAAAATATTTATGTTCTTATTTCCTTGATCAAGTAGAGATTGTTTGTAATTTTGCGTTGTTTCTTTGTTTTAGTGCAGTGCTGATTTTTGTGAAAAATCAATATGACCTATGTAAAGTATTTCAGTCATATCTGGAGTTGTAGATGTCCAATTGGAGTCAAATCAAGTGCTGAATTTTTATGAAAACACCAGAACCAAATTATGACTCAAAATAGGAGAACAATGCAGTAAATGTCAAACATCAGATGTTGTGCGCATGAAGCGTAAATTGCCGTGCTTGAGGCGCATTTCTACATCCTTGACATTTTTAGTATTATAAAAGTTCAATTCTATTACTTTTATTAGTTTTAAATATTATTTTAATCAATTCAAAAAAATTTTGTTCAATTTTAGTAAGTAAACACAATTTGATAGTAAAACGCAATCCTTAAATTCGATACTTAATACTACCATTTTAATTATTACTTATGATTCAGTTAATTTTTACTGAAACGCTATCACCTTTTGAGGTTGTTAAGACAAGGTGAATATGAGTTACCCCAAAGTTCTATTTACAATACACTATCAAATTTGGAAAAGAAATAAGAACTGACAATATTCAATGATTGTTCAAAATATATTTGTTTTGAAACTCGTCTAAAGTGCAGGTTAAGATGGAATTGTTGCTTGTGGAATTCTACATATGAGTTGCTACCTCTAGGACAGAATTGTACCTCTGGACTACTGCCTCTGCACTGACTCATCCTCCCAAGAACCAACATGCAACTTAGGCAGGTCATCGCACCGTTCACGACTACACTTCATTGGTTTCTTTCTTTCTCACTTTTATTTTTATAATTTTTTTTTACCTAAATAAGCAAGTTATTCATAAAAAAATTAATAACCATTATTCATGAAAAAAATTAATGGATTTTTAAGCTTGTAGTTTGACAAAATGCATTATTTTCCCCCCTATTTGTTAGAACTTATTTAATAGGTTTTATTGTGTTTTGATCTTTGTAATGTAGGTGAGATATGATTTTATGTGTTTTTGATATTATTATTTTTCTAAGTTCTTTATGAAAAACATTTACTTACTGTAATTTGAATTGTTCATTTTTTTACCATTTATTTATAGTTTTATTAATATAAATGAATGATTTTTTTTGAATATATTAATTTATTTTGAAAGTGATTTTATGTACAATATAAAAAAATATTGTTAACATGTCACAGCCAATCATAAGTGTAAATTTAAAAATAATTGTTATAAAAATCAAACATTACTAATAATTTTAACGATTGTTATTTGATTGATAATTTACATTAAGAAACTATATTAAATAAAATTCTAACAATTTTTTCTTTAGTTTTTATTCACAATATCATGCACCACTTATAAAAGTGAAGTACAATAGAATTTAATTCGATTTCACTAAAATAGACTTATGAAGAGCAATGATATTGAGTCTAATTCTTTGAAGCACTTTTTGGATTCATACTTTATAAATGATAATAACCTTCTTGTTCACTCTTATTTAGAAAAACTTTTCAAGGTCTAAATTTATAGCTTACAACATGTGCACATATAAACCAAGTAATTGATACTTTTTGCCAAATATAATTCAAATCTTTAGATGATGTTTTTTATACGTTTTATCTCTAATATTTTTTTGATGTTATTAATTGACTTAGTACACTATAATATCATTCTATTTTAAAAAAACAAAAAAAGTTTATTTATTATTTATAAGCGTGAGTGGTAGAGTGCTTCGTACTTTAAATAGAGGTATTATCAAATAAATGTGATTATTGAAAAACCAAGAGATCTAATAAAAAAAACACAATTCATAAACAAAGGGAAAAAATAACAGTATTTCTTCTCTTATCCTTAATATTTTGAATTTTCAAAATGAAAAAAAAAATAAAAAGTTTCAAAACGGCGTCGTATTAACCCTCTCTTTCGTTTGACAGCACCATAACCACAACGTTCAAATTAAACTTCAACAAAGTCTCTCTGTAAAACGCAAAACCCTAATTTCATGAATTGAATACCATGATAATGACACCAAGGTGAAACAGAAACTCAATGAAGTAAGAGAGTCAGAGTTGCTAAAGATTATGGATCAGAATATATGACCTATAATTTAGAAGAAGATCTTGCAAATCTTAAAGAAGCTCTGTCATCATTGGATGCAGATCTATGGCAAGAAGCTTTAAACGATGAGATGGATTCTCTAGAGTCTAACAAGACCTGACATTTAGTAGACTTGCTTCCTGGTTGCAAACTAATAGGTTTAAATGGATTTTGAAAAAGAAACTAAAAACCAGATGGATCTATTGATAAGTACAAGACACGCCTTGTAGCCAAAAGTTTAGACAAAGAGAAATATAGATTTCTTCGACACTTTCTCATTAGTCACTAGATTAACATCCATTAGTGTGTTTATATCACTTGCGGCTATTCATCAACCTGATGATACACTAGATGGATGTTAAAACAGTTTTTTTTAATGGTGACCTGGAAGAAGAAATTTATATGAACAACTTGAAGGTTTTGTAATTCATGATCAAAAAGACAAGGTATGTTAGTTAGATAAATCTCTATATGGTCTTAAACAAGCTCCTAAGAAATGGCATGAAAACTTTGATAAACTTAATTAAATCGAATGAGTTTAAAGTGAATGAAAGTGACAAATCTATTTACTACAAATTTGAAAATGGATTTGCACTTCATATGTCTCTATGTAGACGACATACTCATATTTGATTCAAACATTCATGCTGTAAAATTTTGAATCATTGTTGTGTAACAACTTTGATATTAAAGACCTCGGAAAAAGCGAGATGTAATCCTTTGGAATCAAGATTACTAGGTCAGAAAGGAATTTCTTTGGATCAATCTCACTATGTTGAAAAGATCCTAAAGAAATATAATTACTTTGACTGTAAACTTGCTTGCACCCTACTATAATCCAAGTGTTTAACTTTCAAGAACACTGGTGAGTGTTAGACAAAACTGAATATGCGAGCATCATTGGCAGCCTCAGGTATGCCACTGATTGTACTAGACCCAACATAGCCTACGTCGTGGGATTGTTGTGCAGGTTTACTAGTAGACCTAGTATGGAGCATTGGCACGCTATCGAAAGGGTCATTGAGATACCTTAAAAGGACCATGAGTCTGGGATTACATTATCAAAGGTTTCATGTCGTCCTTGAAGGATACAACGATGCTGATTGGAATACCTTATTAGATGACTCCAAAGCAACCAATGGCTATGTTTTAGTATATTCGGTGGTGTTGTATCATAGAAATCGAAGAAACATACGATACTGACTCAGTCCACTATGGAGTATGAAATGATAGTACTAGCTACTGCTACTACTAGTGGAGAAGCAAACTGGTTGAGATGTTTGCTAGCAGAGATCTCTATGTAGGAAAAACCATTGTCAGCTGTGTTGATCCACTGCAATAGTACCGCGGCTGTTGCAAAGATGAGAATCGTTACTAACACGTTAAGAGACGACAAATTCGTCATAAGCACAACGCTGTTAGAGAGTTACTTTTTAAAAGAGTTGTTATAGTGGATCATGTACGTACGCACTGATGAAAATTTAGCAGATCCTTTGACGAAAGGATTAGCTAAAGATAAAGTCATAAATGCATCCAAAAGGATGTGACTAACGCCTATAGAGTCACTCATGATGGTAACCTGACCTAAAAGACTAGAGATCCCAAGAATTAAGTTCAATGGGTAATAAAAAAGTCGTGAAGTGATATGAGATGAACTGCTATTATAAATCAGAGAAGCATGATTCTTGAAGCGATGATAGGATGAGGTAATAGAAACTCTTAATGAGATATATACTCTACGTGGAGGAGTACAAAGCTACATGAGTACTCTTGATAGACACACTTATGTTAATGTGGAAATGGGGCCGTTTCTATGGAATTTTGAGGCAGAATTCGTAGAGCGTTCACTATACTGGGATACACGTGCAAGGCCATTAATGCACGTGCTTTTAGATACACCCTATGAAAAGGTTGTGTGTGGGTTTGATGTCAGAGATAGAGTTCAAGACTACAAGTCACTCTTGTTGAATTTGAATCTTAATACTTACTATGCAAAGTTCAAGTCAAGAGACACCTTTGTTTATGCATAACTTATAGAAGCATTTGATGCTATTTCAGCAATATTTTTTTAAATTCAAGTGGGGGATTGTTGGAAAATAAGTATGTTACTTGTGTGAATTTAATAATTTATTGAAAGTCCCACATTGGAATAATTTTTTTTTGTTGTAAATTTAAGTGAAAAGAAACTTGTTCAAGTCCACATTGAAAAGAAATAATTTTGAAAATCCCACATTGGAAAACTCTAGTATCTTGATAGTTTCAAATCTTTACCTACTAAAGTCCCACATTGTTTAGAAAACATATGTGAGTTTACTTCCGATCACTATATAATGAGCTTCAAACTAATTGTGAAAAGTACACCAAAGTTGATGCTTTTCCCAATTTTCTCTTATCTCCCCCTTATATTCTGCTCGCCTAAATTTTGAGCCACTTCTCCCCTTCTTTATGTCCTGCTCGATTTTTTAGAGCGACGTAATGTTGAAGTCCCTTCGTTTTTTAAGCGGTCGTTATGCCGCAGTCCCTTTCGGTTTTTGAACGGTCGTTATGCCATGCAGTTTCCTTCGTTTTAGAGCGGTCGTTATGTTGTAGTGGCCCCTTTGTTTCTAGAGCGGATTGTAATGTCGTATCATTTGTTTTAGAGCGGTGTAATGCCGCAGTTATGAGTGGGTCATAGTACCATATTGCGAATGACTTAATCGTCATGTTAAGGTGACTTTAAGCGCATATTGAGGGTGAGAATTCTAGAACGGTTTTCACATTGCAGTAGAACTTGATACAGTAATCTGGGCTGTTTTATCCTGGGACATTGTGTTGATAGTCTGCTTGCACAATTTGGGCAGTGCGCGAAACGTCTTAAGAGAGCGACCTAGTCCGCGACTCCACCCAGTAATTATCTTCGGTGACATAAATTATGATTTTAAAATATTTTTAAAACTCAAAATCCAATCACTAAATAAAGAGACTATGTAATCTATTTATATATATAATAATAATTATAAGCCCTAATTTAGCTACAAATTTGCCTTTGGCAATCATGAGAAGATGGATTATAATTAAATTTTTATTAATGGTAATTAGTTTCTATTATTATTGAATGTATTTTATATTAATTAATTATTATTCGAATTTAATTGATTTTTTAATCGAAATTTGCACATATTATTGATATCACCGGAATAAAAACAAAAATTGCATGGAACGTTATTCATTAATGTGGTGGTTTTTTGAGAAAAAAATGGTCTACTTAATGGGAAATGACAGAAAAATGTGCAACCACATATAAGTATAGTTATCAAAGACATTATTTTTGGTACTGTTATATTTTTAATTTTGAATGCAATAGTTGTTTAACTTTTTTTATATATTAACTCTTTGTATATGTATACTTTTTATTGTTTTTAATTCCTTTTGTTTATCTTCATTATATGTATGATCCATTAGTTTTATATATATTAGATTAAATGAGTTAATATAAAATACTAATATATATATTTTAGTGTTACATATTTTAAAATAATGGTATTTTTTATATTATTTTTTTAAATAATAGTATTTTAGTGTACATATTTAAAAAGAATAATGATTTTATTAAGATTTTACGTTGGTATTACTAACATTCGTAATTAATGTTATTATTTTAGTATGTCTGACTAATATTAAGTGTCGACGTATTTATATGTTGATTATTTTTAAATGTTTCCTATTTTAGTAATTTATTTTATAAATAATATCTTAAGATGGTAGTAATATTGTGTTTGATTTCCTTTATTTTTATATATTTGTTATGACATAGAGATTTTATATATATTTATTATGATTTAATAATTAATATAAAGTGTTGATGTTATATTTATTTATTTTATAATTTTGACTATTTTCTAATATGCTGGTATTATTATAATGTGAGTATTTTGAAAAATAAGTATAAATGTAGAGATTATTTTGAATGTGAGAGTTTCAATTATTAGTAATATGTTTTTTTTATATTGATTATTTTAATTACTCTAATTTATAA
>PGWS01000152.1:0-15032 GCA_002896235.1 Cicer reticulatum | reverse complement strand
CACATGATTGCTCAAACATGTGCAAGTGCATGATATACATTTTTTCATCACTGCAATACATAATGTCTTTCCACACATTCAATACTAACTATTGTCTATTCTTTAAGTCATATTGCTTGCATTTTGCTCCAATATTTTTGTCGATGTGAAATCGACAAAGCAAATTAATAGTACGTGGGAATACAATACCAATGGCTTTCATTAACGCAAGATATCTGTCTGTCACAATTACATGAGGAAAATTGTTGTGTAACAAACATTTCTCTTAGCTTATCTAATGTCCAACAAAAGTTTTCTTTCCGCTCACATTCCAAATAAGCAAGTTCAACTACAAATGTCATATATGTTCATGTCATACCAATAATTTCAAGTAATGACATTCTGTATTTATTGGTTTCGTAGGTGTTGTCCATAATCAACACAATCGAAAACAAATTCAACAATTTCACTGAATCTGAATGCACCAAAAAAATATATCTCATAACATATGAGTCTTCACGATTTCTCTTCCAACACACATATTTTGCAGGCTTAATTGCAGTTTTAGTCCCTCTATTATTACCAATTCATGAAAAGGTCCCTCTATTTTAAAAATCGATAGTTTTGGTCCCTCACTCAAATTTTTTAACTAGAAAAATGCAGATTTGACATATTTTTAATGATGTGATATACAATTATATGATATAAAACTATATAAATGTACTAATTATCATATATCATTAATTAAATTAAAATATGAAAAACTTACGAAGTTTAAAACTAAGTTTTTATTGTGTTTGATTCAAATTGATGGGTGTTAACCATTTTACATTATAGTATTATATATCATATTACTTAAAACATCTTACGTCATTATTTTTCAATTAAAAAGTTAGAAGGAGGGACCAAAACTGACAACTTTTAAAATAAGAGGACCAATTTTGTGAATCAGTAAAAATAAAAGGACAAAATTACAATTAAGTCTATTGTATCTTTTAATTAACTTGAAATAAATGTTGCATCTATGTCTATTACCTCTCACGTGCAATTCAAATTATAATTCATTTGAGTTATATATTTGTGAGATCTTAGTAAACAATGTTCTTATCTCGATGTTGCAATTAGAGTAATACGTGTCCGGTCAACATTATATTTTGTTAAAGACATTAACATGTTTCTTCTCTTCATCTAAGCGTCCAACAATGCATGTCTCTCAAAAGTATCAGATAATTCATGGTTGTGAACTTCACAAATTACTGTAATGTCCATCATAACCCATATTTTAATGTTAATCTAAGTATTGAAAGAACAACCACACTTTTTTGTTGAACTTCAAGTTGAACTATAAATACATTTGTATTTTCCTCATTTGTCACAACCCAATATTAATTTATTTCTCCTCCCCATATCTCTGTCTCTATATATGACTTCTGCATGATACAATCACTTTTATTTTTATATCGTTTTTTTTAACCAAATTCACAACACCCTCAATTATATCAAATATCTGAAATAAATTTAAATAAATTATAATTAATCACAAATAATATATTTTACAATATTTAATATTTATTTTATTTATTATCAACTTGAATGTGTCAAAAACGTTGTAGTAATAAACACATTGTTTTACCAATAAAGTAGGCGTTTATCCATATATTTAACGTTTATAAAAATTTAAAATAAAATTAAAAAAATGGTGTGTACGCAGACAATCTTGTTACGAGGTATTTCGGTAAATACTATATTTTTAAACTGTCTATGCTGAAAACTTGTTAAAAATTTTTCCGAAAATAATGGTATGTATCCGAAATATCTTAATATGAAGTAGTTTATTCGGAAGTTATAATGAAGTAAAAATCTACTAATCGAAAATACTTTTTCTACTTGCTCCGGATATATGATGAAAGATGGTAGAAAAAAGTGATTTTGAAGATAAAATAGTAATAAAATAACAATTAAGGGTTATTATGCATTTTTCATAAATTTTGTGGGGTTATAAGGTTAATTTCTTTTATTGTTATTAGACTTTTTCTCCCCACTTGAGTCGCCGAGATTAGTCAATCAAAAGTATGAAATACACATGTAAGATTGATTCTCTTGCACCCCACGAACCTAACTTGGTCACCCAATCATGTGAAAATACAATTTGTCATTTTAATTATGTTATAAAATCAACTTTTTAATTTATTAATTTTTTCATCTCTCTTTTCAAAACTTTATAAAAACCTTAACATACAAAAAAATCTTAAAATAAAATAAATGACACTCGAAATTTCATAAAACAATATTTTTTAAAAGTATTTAAAAGTTTCCAATAACAATTTCAAAATTTTTAAATAAATATTAGATTAATTCCAAATCAAATAAAGTGAACCCATCCATTAAAAAAGTAAAGGGTACATCCATTTAATATTCATTCATCTATGGTATCATGGATATAAATGATTTTATAAAAAATCATATAATATAAATATAAATAATAACAAATAAAATACAAATTTAATTTCTCATATACTGTACAGTCGATAAATCGATAAAAATAATAAAAATAGAAATTAAACTTTATTAATAATGTAATTGTTGTGATTAATTAAAAATATAAAATTATTTAAGTGGACATATACAAATTAAATTCATAAAATAAAGTATAGTCCGAAAGAGGATTATTTTATTACACATTGATTGGATAGAAAGGAGGAAGGGTTTTAACTAAAGTTCGAAGTTTTAAGCTAAGTTCCATGGATGCGGTCGTGAATGGCGTTGGCG
The DNA here is from genome assembly GCA_002896235.1 of Cicer reticulatum. Lineage (NCBI taxonomy): Eukaryota > Viridiplantae > Streptophyta > Magnoliopsida > Fabales > Fabaceae > Cicer > Cicer reticulatum. The sequence goes on along the minus strand of PGWS01000152.1, from coordinate 12,284 downwards.
TTGGTGTCGACTTTCCCACTCATTCGTCGTCTGTCACGCTTTTCTAGGAAACCTAATCGTCTCCATTCGTCTGCTATCTCCGCCACAGCAAATGGGCGGAACGTTTCATTTCCGATTTCCAATTCCTCGGCGACACCAATTCTCCACCTTCCTCTTCCTCCGCCCACACTCACTCCTTCTTTCCCACCTCAACTCGACACTCCTCCCATAGAACGCCACGTGTCCATTCCCTAGACTTTTACCGAATCCTCGGCGCCGAAACTCATTTCCTCGGCGATGGCATTCGCAGAGCTTACGAATCCAAATCTTCCAAACCTCCTCAGTATGCATTCAGTAACGAAGCCTTAATTAGCCGTCGCCAATCCTCCAAGCCGCTTGTGAAACCCTAGCCGATCCTGCTTCCAGACGAGAGTATAATCAAAGCTTCTTCGACGATGAGGACTCTTCCATTCTCACCGAAATCCCTTTCGACAAAGTAACTTTTCAGTTTTCATTCAATTTTCTTCTATTATTGCATTCAATATGTTATATTACACTACTCCCGTCGCCATATATAAGGGAATTAAGTGCCATATATAAGGGAATTAAGTTAGTATCAAATTTATTTAAAATGCTAAACTTACATTTGTGGTCCCTTAACTTAATTTTAGGTAACGTTTTAGTCTTTTATCTTTTTTTTTTCTCCCGATTTAGTCCTTTATTCATAACAATATCAAATAAAGTATGAAAATATGAGTTTAATTGAGATTTGCGACACGGAATTTGATGAAATTTGTATTAATATTGGAAGGAAAATATAATTAATTTATGAGTTATGATTGAATTTTTTTTGAATTGTATAAAAGGATAACATTTTGAAATTTTTAAAGTCGGAAAAAAAAAAAAAGATAAAGGACTTAAAACGTTACCTGAAATAAGTTAAGGGCCACAATGTAATTTAGCCTATTAAAAATTTGAATGTTTTTACTAGCTAGTTTATCCTTGAAGAGAAAAAAAATATTTTTTTAATGTAATATTTTATAAGAATTGCAGAAAAAAATGTAACATAATTAGGGTAGATTAATAAAGAAATATTAATGCAATTGAAAAAAAGACTTATTATAGGTTCCTAGAGTCTTATTATAGTCTTATTAAAAACAGAAATTTAAGAGGGTATTATATTTAGGGAGGGATGTAGTATTCAATCTGTTTATTTATGTACTATAAAGATATTTTAATTTTTTATATTTGTGGTTTGTAGGTTCCTGGAGCTTTGTGTGTTGTGCAGGAAGCTGAGAGACGGAGTTGGTGCTTCAAATTGGAGAGGGTTTACTCAGAGAGAGGTTGCGAAGACGTTTAAGCAAGATGTAGTGTTGGCTATGGCGCTTGCTTTTGTTGACATTTCAAGGGATGCTATGGCTTTGTCTCCACCGGATTCATTGTCGCTTGTGAGATGCTGAAAGAGCATTGAAGCTTATGCAGGTGACTGACTAAAGCCTTTGTTTGGATTAGCTTCTAGGATTTGAATAGATTGTTAGAAGCTTATAGATGACTGACTATAGACAAGTCAAAATAGAGTTTTTGAAAAAATTTGAGATTATTATAAGCTAATTTATGAGAAGCTATTATTTTAAAAATTCGTAGCATTATTAATGACATATAAATTATAAGATTCTTTTAATATTTCAAAAGTATTTGTTGACAAGTTTATCCGTACTTGACTCTAAAAGAGTAGTAGAAGAATACTTAGTAGATATATGGAACATGGCTAGTGCTACTTTATGCAATTATGAAATATTCAGAAATTGCATTTATCAAACAAAAAAGACAGCTTTTTAAGTGGAGCCATACTATCTAGTTTAAAGATTTGTTACGAAAACTGATTACATGAAGAAAAAATGCAAACCTATTTATGATAGTTCCATGTAAAAAGCAATAACCCAACTCATCTACTCAACCAATCATAATTTACTCATGCAAACTGTACCAAAATCTGTAGTATTGATTAGCACTTCCATTTTATTGTTTGCTATGTATTAGACTGCCCATTGTTATTTTTTAACTGTTTAATGAATGTCCATGGGTTACTTGTTAGCAGGATTCATTTTTAAAATTTTGTGTGATCTTCATTTCATTATTGTACTTAGGTTTCCTAATATTGATGGATTCTTTACTCATCACTACTGCAACAAGATCTTAATGCAGTGCTGTTGTTCTCTAAGAATGGGGAAGTAAAAGTATTTAGTGGTGAAATTTGTGAATTAAAAATGCTGGCAAGTATAGTATTCCTTTTAACTGTTGCATTTCCAAAATCTACACAATATTAATTTTTTGCATGTATTTAATGTGTAGTAACACAATGTGTATAGCATATAGCTTGAAGACTTTAAGCTGCAGTTCTGATGCAATATGCCAACATGCTTTCTGATGACTCACTTGATCATGTAGGAAGAAGGGGCAAGCAGCCTAGCACCAGATTTACAAGCACAGATTGATGAGACACTTGAAGAGATAACCCCACGCTGTGTATTGGAACTTCTAGCCTTGCCTCTTGACGACGAACATCAAGTGCGAAGAGAGAAGGTCTCCAAGGTGTCCGCAACATTCTGTGGGCAGTTGGAGGAGGAGGAGCAGCAGCAATTGCTGGGAGTTTCACTCGTGAAGATTTCATGAATGAGGCATTCTTGCATATGAAAGCAGCCGAACAGGTGTTTATAGAATTTTTTGTGCATGCTTTTCTTTTAACTTTCTCTCTTCCCCCTTTAGTTCTTGTTTATCAAGAATTTAAATTTATCTCTTTCTTCTTATCTCCAATTTTGTTTTTTGAAGGTCGAACTTTTTGTAGCAACACCTAGTAATATTCCAGCTGAGAGTTTTGAGGCCTATGGGGTAGCACTTGCATTGGTTGCACAAGCCTTTGTAGGGTAAAAAGCCACATCTTATCCAAGATGCTGATAACTTATTCCATCAACTTCAACAAACCAAGGTGACAAATATGAGGAACCCTGCCTCTGTTTATCTTCCCATGGAGAAAAAGAGAGGTTGATTTTGCATTAGAAAGGGGCCTTTGTGCACTGCTTGTTGGGGAGCTCGAACAATGTCGATCATGGTTGGGGCTCGATAATGACAGCTCTCCTTATCGAAACCCATCTATTATAGACTTTATTATGGAAAATGCAAAGGGTGATGAAGACAGTGATCTTCCTGGACTCTGTAAATTGTTGGAGACATGGTTGATGGAGGTGGTATTCCCTAGGTTTAGAGATACTAAAGACACAAGTTTTAAGCTTGGAGATTACTACGATGACCCCACAGTGCTAAGATATCTTGAGAGGCTGGAGGGTGTTGGTCGTTCGCCACTGGCTGCTGCAGCAGCCATAGCAAAAATCGGAGCTGAGGCTACTGCTGTTATTGGCCATGTCCAGGCTAGTGCAATAAACGCATTGAAGAGGGCATTCCCTGTTGGCTCTGATGATAAAATCTTGACACATCAAGAAAATAGCAATAAGGATAATTCCAGCCTTTCTGAAAATGAGGATCCTCTGATATTATCAAATCGGGATACTTCAGTCAATGTTGAGGCTTCGGGAATAAAAAATACCGCTGAGATCAATGATGGAAATTTATTACGGAACGAAATTAAAAATGCAAGTGTGCGGATCATGTGTGCTGGTGCAGTAATTGGACTTGTAACTTTATTTGGTTTGAAGTTTTACCGGCTAGGAATGGCTCACCCATTTTTCACAAAGTGACTGGTTCAGCAATGGCATCGGATAATGTCGATTTAGGTATAGACATGGTTTTTATTCTTTAGAATCATCTGCAATTTTGGAGCATTAGTACAATATTTTCTTATTTGTGAGATTGATTCAATTATCGCGGATCCGAAATTAGGTTTATGTAAGTTCATGGTGTAAGCTTCTGGCAATAGTTGTTTATTGGATACATAACAGATTTAACTGCACAGGTCCTGTAGGAGATGAAGAATTAGGAGAGCAACTGCCAAAAATGAATGCAAGGGTTGCAGAGCTCTAGTCCGCAAGTGGCAAAAATATCAAATCCCAAGCATTTGGACCTGACCATTACCTAGGAAGATTTGCAAGAGGTAAGCAATTTAGCTGGTCCTTTAAAATTGGAGAGGTAATTGCACTCTTCCAAAATTTAGAGTGAATATGATCAAGGCACTGATTATATGTTTTTGTTCTACAGTCGTGTTAAATCTGGCAATTGTGAAATGATGTGTCTTGTTGTTTCGTCTTAGACCTCTTGTGCAGTTATCTGTGTTTATTGTTTTCCTTTTCATAGAGTCTCAATTTGGTATGGTGCACTTTGAGTTTTGTAGGCAGGGGAATGAATGGTTTTAAAAATTGAAAAGGATGAGTGGGATTAGAACTGTGGGAGGAGAATATTCTATGTTTTTTTTGTATGGGAGTTGAAAACTGGCTATTGAACAATCATTCTGATAATGTGTCTACCAATGATATTTTCTAACGGCTTTTCTAGTCATCTCCATTGCAAAAATCTCCAAACTTAGCTAACTATTCACTTCCTCTTTTTGTTGTGCTTTCTTCATTCTCCGTCCCTCATATGATCCAAAACGGGTGTTGGATTTTCATCTAGTCAGCATTTCACAGTAAAAACTGATCTAACATTTCAAATTAGAACTAGAAACCAAAGTCAGGTTGAATTCTGTCTAGTATAAATAACTTGAAGCCCTTGCATGGGATGGAATGGATCATATAAATGTGCACAAAATGGCAGAATAACCTTTTCTTGTGTATGTAGGGATATTAAGAAGCAACTTCTGAATGAACTGTTGTGATATTATTATGCACGTGGGTTTTTCTTTCTCCTGGACCAGTACTGAGTTTTAATCATTCTCTTTTGTTACTTCTTGATTGACTACTAATAAACGTGAGACAGTGTTATTCAGTGGATTATCTACCATCTTTTTTATTTTGGGTAAACAAACTATCTACCATCTTTGTATATATGAAATTTCGCTGAAAGTTTAAGATCTGCTAGGTGTTGGACGGTGAAATGTTGAAGATATGGACTGATCGGGCAGCTGAAATTGCAGAGCGTGATTGGTCCTATGACTACAACTTGGAGGATCTCAACATTGATAGTGTGACTATATCACAGAATGGGCGGCGTGCAGTGGTGGAATCAACTCTCAAAGAACTCTGCCCACCTCACTGCCGTAGGTCATCCACAACATGCTTCTTCTAACACCAGAACCTACACAACAAGATATGAGATGTCTTTTTCAGGCTCAGAGTGGAAAATTTGTTGAAGGAGCTGTACTCGAGTCATAAATAGGGTTTTGTAACTTGTAGATATGTTAGGTTAGTGCAATCAATGTTCATTCCCTCGAGCTTATCTCCATTGTCTTGTATGTACCTGTTGTTGTTAGTTGCATTTTTCAAGCACTCATCTATCAAATAATTATCCAGTTAGGATGTCAGACCTCTTTTTACTTACAATTGCTTGGAAATTTGAAAATAAAAATGAAATGATAAAAAATGGAAAAGTGTAGTGTGGTCTTTGGACAATTAGGGAAGCGAATCGAAAAGTTGTCAAGTATGGAAGGATGTGTTAATCAAAGAGTTGGATAATTTGTACTAGGTGACAAGTCTAAACTTTATTCCGATTGTCACAGAAATTTAGTAGATGGAATTTGAGTTATCTGGTCTGTTGGTATCTAAGCAGGCCAAAAAATAAAACCAATGGTAATATCTAAGCCAGGCAAAGATAAAACCCTGGTAACAAGTCTTATTCTATAATTGTTATGAGGGTATATTTGAAAGAACTTGAACTTATTTCAATTTGTGTACAACTTAACCAACACCTTTGGTGTATTATACAAGAAAAGTGCTAACAACACTTAGTCCATTCACTCTAACACACTTTTCAACCTAACTATTTTATTTAGTGAAATTCACAAAAAAAATTAAAATACACAAAGGTGGTTTGGTTAAAGCAATCTAACACTCACTTACATATCACTTTATGTAAGATTCATTCTCAAAACGATCTACATGAATTTCACACAATAAATAATGTGTTGAAAGAGTGATACATTGAGTGTTGCTAATACTCCTCTATTTTACAAAGCTTGTATGAGTTTTATATATCATTTTTTAATGAGTCATGCTGCCTTAAGGACACTTGTTAAAAATACAAAAAAGGAATTAAAAAACAAATTTGAGTGAAAAATCTTACTTTTTACAATTCTAAAGTTTGAATTACATAACTTCCAATAATTTCTTTTCTACATTTGGATCTTAACAAGTGCTTTTGTTAGCATTTCTCTTTTTAAATTTGTCTGAAATAACTACAGAATTAAAACAATATCTGTCAAATATTTATTAATTCGGCCAATCCTCTTTTATATTTTCTGATTCTTGATGCAACATATATATATATTTTAAACAAGTAGATCATTGTTGAAATATTTTCTTTTTTTCCACATGTCTGTGTTGGTGTAAAGATTATCAACGAACTTTTTTCACTTTAATGAGAAAGTCAAATCTCATAAATATCAAGGGAAGCTGAGCATATCATTACTCTTTTTGAGTGTTAGATTGCTTCAGAGTCTATGAGGGTGCAAAAGGTCAAATTGGAAAAAGGGGCTTGAAGTTTACTGTTCCACCTTTTTGTACCCCAAATATTAGGACTGATTTATGAATATTGACAGCTGAATATTATGCGGCTACTAATGTTCTTCTTAATTAGCAGATACATACATATTAACTAAGTTCTTAGTTACACATGCAAACATGGTTGTCATGTCAAGTACTATTCATTATGATACATGTTGTCATGTCAAGTACTATTCATTATGGTACATAGGTTATCATGTGAAGTACAATTCATTAATGGTACATTAGGTTGATAATGTATATCACATGGATGGACTTTTCTCACATTCGTCTCTACTACGCCACTATACATCTTCTGATATACGTTCTCCACAGTCTTAGGCTTAAAGGCCAAGCAATACCAACTCATCAGAAGGGTGTAACGAATATATGATAAAAGTTGATGTAATTGTCATTGATGATGTTGCATTATGCTATATGAGTGTCCATCTTTATTATGGATGTACAACTGTTGGTTGCACTTGATACACGGATAATGTACTATTCTATATTTATTGGCTAATTCCCTTTTATTTGGATTTGGACAGCTTTTCATTATAAATTCCCTATTATTATGATTGTGTTATTGTAAAGTTTAATTATGCTAATGCAACAAGCAATCTACGACTAAAACTACATTGTTCGTTTGGTATATATAATAATTGTAGTACCTTTTAATTAGGAAATCGCAACTGCTACAAAAACCCCGTTTTTTATTATGGCTAATGAGTAACGACTTTGATAATATCTGATTTGAAAGTGACTTGTTGAAGCTTGTTAGCAAAGATCTATTAGAAATTGTAATGCATTTTTTTTTTAGGATGAGGTATTAGGTTTTTATTATATGAAGCTTAAAGTGTATCCGCTTAGGGTAAACTCAATAGTGTTTGGCTGTGAGAGGTGTTTTGGAAAATTTTAAATCTCACATTGAATAATGATAAGACCTAAAATAAATTAACAAATGACATTTCTCACGTTACAAGTCAATTTTATAAGAGTAGCTAAAACATGTCAAAATATCATTTGAGAATATATATGAGCTATGAGCCAATGCCAAGGGTTGCGCATGCATTGTAAGTGGGGAAGTTGTAGGGACAGAATGGTGCTCGCATTACTCATTGCTACAATTTTTGCATGTGGGGGACAAAGTGAATGCTTAGATATATATATATATATTACTAAGAAGGAAAAATGTTTGTGATGGATGTTGACTTGTGTTGATGGCACAACATATATTAATGTCACAAAAGTTGCTATATATATAGATACAACAAATATTCCATTTTCTCTGTAGCTTGTCAAAAGATGGAGAAGAGTTTGAGGTTTTCTACTGTTCTCTGCTTAATAATTCTAACAGTAGAAATTGTTGGTCTTAATGGGTTGAGCTAAAAATTGACACACAAGACAATGTCACCTTAGCAACCCTGTCTCCTCATAAGGGTAATAAGGAACAAGTAAGAGAAAAGTTACACAACAATGAAGTTCTATTTAATACAAGTAAAGGTAGTTTGTATAGTAGAAGAGGTGGCGGTGGCGGTGGTGGAGGTGGAGGTGGAGGAGGAGGAGGATTTAAATGGGGGTGGGGTGGAGGAGGTGGTGGTGGAGGGGGAGGTGGTGGTGGTGGTGGTGGATGGGGCTGGGGAGGAGGAGGAGAGGGGGTGGTTGGTGGAAATGGGGTGTAGAAAAGAACCAATTTAGATCACATGTTTAAAGGGAAGCATGAGTTTATGAGGGGTATGAAGCATCATCATGATGATACATCCAAGGGAGACTATAGAGTGGGAGTAGTTTGCACCAATGCATGGTAAGAACAAGGTGCAAAGTATGAGTTTGGATTGTCCTTCTTCATTGTGGTTGGACCTTGTTTCTATGACTGCCACCATATGTGGCAAAGCTCATTGTATCGACCATGAATTAACCATATATCATATCAAGCTTATTATTTATCAATTTCGTTGACACTTTCTTGCTTCTCTTATTATTTTTCTGATAATTTAATTTTGGATAAAAAATTTAATATTATACTGCTTTTATTCCTAGGTAGACAAGTATGTTTTCAATTGTTTTTGATTGAAATTAAGTATGGTTTGTAATAGTAGGATAGCTAGCCATTATTCTGTTGTTGCTCTTTTCCATTTTAATATGTATAGATATATTAAAAGATTTTGATAATGATGCATATTCCATGTATTGCTCACTAATGGTTATCCATTATTTGTTTGACTCTTTCATCAAGTGAGTATTATAATTTTTTGATGACTAATCTTTATAGGCATGTATAATTTGTATATCTTGGTAGTTAATGTACTATTATTTTTTAATTTTTATTTTTATTTTTTATAAACAATAGTATACAGAATTATCAATATGCTATTTGTTTAGCTATATCACGAATTATCGATGACAAATATAAATTTCTATTGAAAAAATTTGACTGACCATCTTTAATAGAATCATCGTATTCACTACGTTTTTTTATTCATAAGTTTGAATACAACTATTAAAGCATTTGAGTCTAGTTCTATGCACCTATGAAATGTTAAAGTATTGTAAGATATTTGTTTATTAAAGTTTTAGAGTGGCATATGTTTGGATGCAAGAAGTGAGAGAGAAGGAGATAATCAAAAAAATTAACATAAAAATAATCTATAAAAAGATTATCAAATAGTGTCGCTCTTTAATGTGTTAGTGGCCACATAATGGTCACAGTCAAAGAATTAAGAAATTTTTCTAGCAGAAACTAATTATTATGTAATTAATTGATCTGATGCGCATATTCCCGAAGCTATTTTGATTCATAGATTAGTGAGACAGTTACACATTAATCATAGTTCATAAAGTATAGTATTTAATTACGGATTTCATACTATTACTATGCATCATGGTTCACACTATGAATGGTCACCACTTATAATAAGAAACAATAAATAGTTTAGCAAGAAATGCAGTACATGAAGCTTCAATTCAATTGTCCCAGTATAATCAGGTAAAAGAATACTAAACCAGAATAACAGATATTTACTTTTTTTTAGGCTTAAGTATATTTCATCGCCTATATGCAAATATTTAAAATTAGTAATATAAATTTTGATATTTTTAATTTGAAACTTTGGATCCTTACAATACAGTCAATTATTGACTTGAAATTTTTTTTAACAATACGACTATCGTGGACTCATAATACAATTTTTTAATTATTTTTTTAAAAATACAAATGAAATTAGGAGTTAAATTGCAATTATTGTAGACTTAAGGGTCAAAAGTGAATTTATCTTTTTGAAATTATATATTATTGTGATTCTTTTTATAACAAACTTAATTTTATGTGGATATATTTTTATTAAAATTTTGTGGAAAATAATAATATTTTTTTAATTTAAGCTCTTTACTTTGCTTGCCTTATTTTACCACAGATTAATAATATGATAATTTGATTTTTTTTTCACTTGTTTGGATTGTTTTCAATTTGGGTAGAACTTATGTTGCTTCTAAGATTAACTGTTGATTTGAAGCATCATTTGTTAAAATTGTTGTTTGTTTTAGGAAGTAATTTGTTGATGTTAAATTTAGTTTGTTTGAAGCATCATGTTCAAATTTCTACAGTATTTATTAAGGCAAAAAATTAAAGATTAATATTTTAGTAACTAATATTTCTCAAATTTTAATAAACAGAGATATCACAATAAACTAAAGGTGTATAAAGAATTACAATAATATATATAACTTTTAATTGCATTTTTGGTCCCTATTTCATTGTAGTGAAATTAAAAAAGATTGATGAGTTGTCAATTGTTGTGTTTTAATGAGGTCTATTAAATTCATACCATAAACACCAGTATCTAAAGCCAAACCTTGACCGAGTCAAAATTTATGAGAGACAACAACTTTTGAAATTACTAATAAAAATTAAGGGGTTGACATGACGTATTATAAAGAATTATAGAGACAAAAATTGCTAGATAGTAAAATCTTGAAATAGTCAAACTACATCTTTAACATATTCTCAGATCTTACTATTACATAAAATCAGAATATGGGAGAGCATCATCCACTTCTAGCTTAGATCTAGAAAACATCCAAAGAACTTGATAACTCACAAATATTACTGATATAATCTATCAAGAATTCTGAACTTAAATCAAAAGAAACAAACAATTTGTTATGAAATGCAATTAATAAACTAACTTTTACTTTATATTTTTACAGATGAAGTTCAAAATATAATTTTTCTTTTTTTGGGATTGGAATTTAAAAGTTAGTGCAAATAAGTTTTCAGGAATCAATTTTGTCAAATACTTGAGATGGAGTGTGGTGGAGGAAAGTTGGCTGGAGTGGCCACCATACAAATTATGTTGAATTGTGGATTTTGTGTCGCAAGAAATGACAACTAAAATGCAGCTGGTAGGGTAAAATTACAAGAAAAAAATTATAGTTGATGTGATGTGGGGAGATTCAAGCTTAAAGTAAGTGAAAAGAAATATCTAAACACAGAAATAGAGGCTCTTCTCTATATTAAATTAATATATTTATAGATTTTTTTTAACTTATATGTATTATTAATATAAATTTTTTTATATTGTCAAAATATTATAATTATTAACGAACATAACTTTAAAAATATTACAATAAAATTAAAATATTAATTATTTAACAATTATAACTAATTAACTATAAATTTTTTTGATGTTGATAATATATATGAATTACATCTATATTTATTTTATTTTATCTCTTTTGTTGTTTTAAGTTTTTGTTATATCTTTTATCCTGGTCCCCCAAGGACCACCATTCTTCAATGATTATATTTATTGACTTGTTGATGATTTTAAAATTTCTTTTAATAGACAAGAAAAATAATTTATACAACTGTAAAAATTTGTGTTTAAATTTGAGATAAAATATTTAATTTAGTAAAATTAATATTTGTCAATTGAATTTAGATTTAAGAACGTTTATATATTATTTTTAGTGAAGACAAATACTACTAATATAAAATACATAATTACATTGACAAAAATTCAAAATGCATATGTTTTTTTTACAAAAGTACATTTGTCTTGTACAAGTTTCTATATTCTAAAAATATTTATTATTTTTTCATTATTAGTCCGACTAAATATTTCATTATTTATACATGTAACTAAAATCGTTTCACCATAAAGAAATTAAAAAAAAAAAAATCATTCCATCACTTATTTCTCAAACATGTAATTTGGTTTGAGAGTGGGTCGACTTACCTAGGGAAGAGAAGTTGAGGTTGATGGTGGATGAAAAGTTTTAATTCTTTTGAAGGTGTGATTGTTTTGGTATGTGAGTGAATGGTAAATGTAATTTGGTGGACCAAGTAAGAAAGTGGGTATTTTATTGGGGCAATAAAAGATTGTTATAGTGCAGTTAAAGCAATTCTTTTTGTGGGGACAATTTCCTTATTCTGATTAGGCGAAAAATAGGTCACGTTTATCGATAGGGTTATGGCTTAATCTAAGGATCATGTTAAATTAATATTATATATATATATATATAATATATATATATATATATATTATATATTAAATTCATTTTTAATCGCTTCTATTCTTATTCAATTTATAAAATTATTTTTTGGTATTTTTAAAATCGGTAGTTTTAATTCATCTATCATACTTTTGAATTAAAAAAAAT
>PGWS01000150.1:0-13716 GCA_002896235.1 Cicer reticulatum | reverse complement strand
GGTACGTAAATCGCATCAAATGTCCAGATGAGATCGAGGACCGGGAAACCGTTATAGCATTCTTCTCCTAAATTTATAACAGTATTTTAGGTTCCGCATCAAATTTCAAACACTAGCCATCTTCTGGCTCGAAAATATAGATTTTGGTCAATTTTTGTCGAGGGGTAAGAAACTCGCACGAAAAGTCCAGATGAAATCGAGGACCGAGAGACCCTTATGGCATCCTTCTTCTAAATTTATAAATGTGTTTCGGTTTTCGCTTCAGATTTCAAACACTGGCCATCGTCTTTTTCGAAAATACGGATTTCAGTCCAATTTAGTCGGGTGGTACGAAAATCACCTGAAATATCTAGATGAAATCGAGGACCAGGAGACTCTTATAGCATTCTTCTCCTAAATTTATAACTGTGTTTCAGGTTCCGCGTCAGATTTCAAACACTATCCATCGTCTTGTTCGAAAATTTGGATTTTGGTCCATTTTTGTTGTGTGGTTTGAATATCGCCCTAAATGTCCAGATGAAATCAAGGACCGAGAGACCATATAGGATTCTTCTTCTAAATTTATAAATGTGTTTTGGGTTCCGCATCAGATTTCAAACACTAGCCATGGTCTTGTTCGAAAATACGTATACTGGTCCATTTTAGTCGGATGGCACGAAATTTTCTGGAAATGTCTAGATGAATTCGGGGACCAAAGGACTCTTATAGCATTTTTCCCTAAATTTACAACTATGTTTCGGGTTCCGCGTCTGATTTGAAACACTAGCCGCGTCTGATATCAAAGTCTATCCATCGCCTTGTTCAAAAATAGGGATTTCGGTCCTTTTTGTCGGGTGGTACGAATATCTCCCGCGTAGTCTAGATGAAATCGAGGACCAGTAGACTCTTATAAATTTCTTCTCCTAAATATATAACTAATATTTAGTTATTTTTTTTATAAATAATATCTTGAGATAGAATTGATATTGTGTTTGATTTCTTTTATTTTTATATACTTTTTTATGACATTGTGATTTTATATATATTTATTATGATTTAGTAATTAATATAAAGTGTTGGTGTAATATTTATTTATTTTATAATTTTGACTATTTTCTAATATGATGGTATTATTATAATGTGAGTATTTTGAGAAATAAGTATAATTGTAGATATTATTTTGAATGTAAGTTTTAATTATTAGTAATATGTTTTTTTTATATTGATTATTTTAATTACTCTAATTTAGCATATATTAATTATGAAATATTAGTAATGTTTTGAAAATTTAATGATGCTTGGAAGAGTATTAAAAAAATGAGATTAAGTAACAATTAATTTTGTTTTAGAAAAATAAAAATAATAATAGTAAAACATATATTAAATAAGGGACAAATGGGCTTGACCCATTTATGTTAACCCTAATTATGTTAATAAAATTAAAATAAGAAAAGTAAGAAAGGAGCTGCAATAGCCGTAGAACCAAAGAGAAACACAACAACAACCTATAGTTTGATACCGACGATCGATAATTGTTCATGAATAGTTTCTCCGTTCTCGTCCAAATTTCAGAATGTCATTTTATTCATTTAGGTAGTCAAATAAACATACTTCCTCAGATTTTTAACCATCCAAATTTCTCTCTAAAATCCTCGACTTCTCCGCTTGTTAAATTACTTAGTTTGAACCGTTATCTTTCACCGTAAGTCTGATTTGAGTGAAACCAACGCCAAAACGACCATGTGAAAAATTGCTATTTTATCCAATGATTTGCTTTCTGATTTATGGTAAGTTTCCTTGACCGAATTTTGAATTTAGTTTTTAGAGTATCTTCTCATAAACTATTTTTAACTTTTACCCATAAACTGTCGAGTTAGAACGATTGATGGATAAAGAGTCAATGAACAAAGGCTGTTTGCTCGTGGAATCGTATTCATGTGTGAAAGCGTCGAAATAAGGTAAGGGGTGAGAGAGCGTTCAAATTCATGAGTATAATATATTGTGAGATGAACGGAAAAACCGTATTTCCCAACGATTCATTCGAGGCTCGCTATGTACGGTAGTAGCCCTTTGAGTGATAAATTAATTAATCTAGAAATAAGAAAAGTGTGAGATTAAAATGTGAAATAGAAATATTTATAAGGTGTTGATTGATTTAATTTCGTTAAATGTGTGATATTTTATATTATTGTGATATTTAACATTATTGTGATATTTGATATTATTGTGATATTTAAAATTATTGTGATATTTGATGTTATTGTGATATTTGATATCAAATGAATTTAGTGCATATGTTTGATTAAATGAGTTTATGTGAATGTAGTGTATAATGTAAGTGAATTTGATGATGATGTGTGATTTATAATATAAATATGTGATAAGTTTATGTGATGATAATGATGATGTTTTATTGATGATATTGATTCTATAAAATTGTGATGAGTTTATGTGATGAGATATGATTAATGATAGTGATATTGCGGTGAGAATATAGAATTAACCCCATAGTTGATGAAATAATGGTGATTTCGATTTGTGCTTGAGATGACGGTTTTAATGGAGTATCATTTACCAACGAGGGGAGAAAATAAATATTACGAATTTGTGAAGTGGAGATTATTTTGTCATCATATAGGTAGGGCCTGACAAGCCTAGTGATCCCGGGGAAGTACAACTGAATGAGCCTGATCGTGGCGGTCTGCTGTCGAGCCTTAAGGCAAGATTGTTAGACCTTGGAGGTATTCGGGTGGGGAATTCCTAGGTGACTTGGAGGTTCCACTCCAAATGTCGGGAGCTACCACACAACACACGTTTACCTTGACTGTCGCGTATATGTGTCTCGGGTTGAGTTGAGGGGATCTATGAGGACAGGGCCAATTTGAATTGTCTGTCCACCGGGATGGTGGCATTGTATCAAGCCTCCTAACCAAATACTTCAGAGTTAGAATGGTACCACATTGTGAAGTAGAGTCTAAGCTCATGCATATCATTGCATTTACTTGTGATTGTTTTGTGGTGATTGATGTGTTTCAAAAGTAATTATAATTACTCTTAGATGATTTGATGCATATTATAATGAGATGATTATCTTACTTGAGTGAATTTGATGTTATAATATGATACTATTTACTTAAATATTTTGATATATCGTAATGTGATTATGATACGGCCTATTATGATTGTTGCGTGTTCTTCTTACTTATATTATACTATTAACATGATTTTGAAACTCACCTCCTTCGTTGTTTGTGTTTGACTGGCTTGGCCATGCGTTTGTGAAATCGCAGTTGTTACAGGTTAAAAAGTCTTGAAGTTCAAGTTTGGGAGGAACCCCGCTCTGATAGGTGATACTGGGAATAAGGGTTGTAATTTGTATTTTACTTATTTATTTTGAAACGACTTTTGTATGAAAACCGTATAAGTACTAGTAGGTTTTTAGAATTAAATCAAGTAATTATACTTAATTCAAGCTTATTGAGATTGCACTATGGAGTAAAGAAGTTAAGGTGTTCCTTTTGATTTTTGAGAAACGTGATATCCTAAATTAAAAATTAAGTATTTTCTTGGAAACTATTTTTATTATCCGCTGCCAAATTTTATAGAAATATGATATAAATTATTATATATTATTTATTTTGGGTTTAGGGTGTCAGCATGGAAAAATTGCCTGAAAATGTCTAGATGAAATCCAAGACCAGAAGATCTTATAGCATTTCTCCAAAACTTATAACTGTGGTTCCGGTTTCCGCGTCAGATTTCAAACACTAGCCATCGAAATGCGTATTTTCGAACAAGACGATGGCTTGTATTTGTATTCTGACGCGGAACATGATACACAATTATAAATTTAGATGAAGAATGTTATAAGGGTTTCCCAGTCCTCAATTTCATCTGGACTTTTCAGGCAATTTTCGAACGCCTCGACAAAAATGGACTAAAATCTGTATTTTCAGACCAGACGATGGCTAGTGTTTGAAATCTGACCCGAAATGAGAAACATTGTTTTATATTTAGGAGAAGAATGCTTTAAAGCACTACACGAAAAATGTCATTTTATAGCGCTCCTTTTATAGCGCTTACTAAATACAAGCGTTGTTGTAAATATATTTTAAAAATAACGGAGACTATAACAGCGTTTTTTGACAAGCGCTGTTGTAGGGTCATATAGCGTTTGTGCATAATGTTTACAATGCTTTTACAGCGCTTGTACACAAGCACTGTAAAATGAAGCACCCTCACATAATGTTTTACAGCGCTTTTAGGACAAGCGCTGTAAAAGACTTGCGCTTTCAAATAATTAAATGACCTATTACAGTGCTTTTTTCACAAGCGTTGTAAAAGACATGTGTTTTCAAATAATTAAATGAAATATTAGAGCGCTTTTGTTACAAACGCTGTAAAAGCCTTGCGCTTTCACATAATTAAAGGACCTATTAGAGCGCTTATTCTACAAGCGCTGTAAAATCATTCACTTTAAATAAAAATCATTTACTTTAAATAAATAAAAACAAATTTAAAAAAATTTTACGAACTCTCATCACCTCTACTCTGGGAACCCTCATCTCCTCTACGTATTGTGCGGCCATCTACGTTGTCTCAGGTATTTATTAATTTGTTGTTGACAAAAAATCTTTAGTTTTTTAATAATTGAAAACTAATAAATTGTTACATATTAAATCTATTCTTTTTGAAATTTGTTGATCTGTGTTTAATTTTGAAATCTTTCTGTGTTTAGAAATTTGTTATATAATAATGAGACCTTGGTTGCGATTTTCCATATTAATATGTTTGAATATGGTTATCTTTTTGAAATTTGTTGATCTGTTCAGTAGCATTATTTATTTTTGTAAGATTGCATATTATATAGGTCAGTATAATATGAGACCAGACAAATGGATGTCTGCCCAACATCGATTGTCAATAAGAGTATGAACAAATGGAGTGAAGGAGTTTGTTGAGTTTGCAGTGAAGAATGCAAAGAATCAGAATAGAGTTCGTTTGTCTTGTTTTAATGTTTGCAGACACGTGTTTTGGAAATGCGATAGAGAAATGAATTGGAAGGTACATTTTAGTATGTAATGGAAAATGGATCAAAACAATACAATGTTGGATAAAGAACATGGCTCGACAGAAAAAAAAAAAGGAAACATTATTTTGAGAATGGTGCGACATATGCTTCAACTGACTTCGATACAGATATATATGAGCCGACGAAGTGAGGAGATTGCAAAGAAAATTGAAGAAGATCTTCGGGATTGTCCTAAAATGTTTGAGAGTTTGTTGAGTGATGCAGAGAAACCATTATATAATGGTTGTACTGAATTCACAAGACTATCCGCGATATTAAAGTTGTACAAATTAAAAGCGAGTAATGGATGGTCTGATAAAAGCTTCACAGAATTATTAACACTCTTAAAAGATATGTTGCCAGATGATAATGAACTTCCCAGTCGAACCTATGAGGCTAAATGGATTTTGTGCTCTATTGGCATGAGTTACGAAAGGATTCATATGTTACGAAACGAATATGAATTACTAAAGGTGTGTCCGAAATGCAATGTCTCTCGATATAAGAAGAAAGAATCTACTCCAGCAAAAGTCGCGTGGTATTTTCCTATAATACCAAGATTTAGGCGCATGCATTGTAGTGAAGAAGATTCAAAACACTTGACATGGCATGCAGATGAAAGAATTAGAGATGGAATGTTTTGACACCCTGCAGATTCCCCACAATGGGCAAAAATTGATCACGTGTATCCTGAATTCGGGATAGAGTAAAGAAATCTAAGACTTGCACTTTCTACTGATGGAATGAATCCACATGGTCTTCAAAGCATCTCACACAGCACGTGGCCTGTGATTTTGTTGATTTATAACCTCCCTCCATGGTTATGTATGAAGCGTAATTTTATGATGTTATCTCTGTTAATTTCTGGACCCAAACAACCGGGGAATGATATCGATGTGTACTTGACTCCTTTAATTGAAAATTTAAAAATTATGTGGGAGACAGGTGTGGAAGTTTATGATGGGTATAAGAAAGAATATTTCAATTTGAGGGCTATGTTGTTCGACACAATTAATGATTTTCCAGCATATGGTAATTTATCAGGATATAACATTAAAGGTCAGTGTGCATGTCCTATAGTGAAGAGAGTACAAATTGGATGAGGTTGAAACATTGTAAGAAGAATGTATTTCTTGTACAATCGTAGATTTTATCTTATAGTCATCAATATCGTGGGTGGAAGAATGCATCAATGGAAAATCAGAGAAGGTAAAAGCTCCTTTCAGCACCCATAGATATGAAATACCTGAAAAGTAGAAGGTTTGACCAATAAATTTTGACAAACTTTTTGCCGGGAGAGCTGGTCCATTGGGTGGAAGAAAAAGTCAATTTCTTTGAATTGCCATATTGGAATATTGTATATAAAGACATTTCCTCGATGTGATGATATTGAAAAAATGTATTTGATATGTTATTGTTACGTTACTCATGTTCCAGGAAAGTCTAAAGATCAGCATCAATGCAAGATTGGACTTGGTCGATATGGGAATAAGAAATGAATTGTGGTTCGTAAAGAAAGAATATCGCTATAATCTACCTCTAGTGCTCATACTAGTATCTAGAAAGAAAGAATTGTTTTATGTAAATTTTCTACTGAAGATAAAGTTAGAAGGATACTCTTCAACATTATTAAATTTGGGTTGTATGAAAGACCTCAAAGTTAAAAGGTTTGAAGACCCATGATTGTCATATTCTAATGGAGCATTTGCTACCAATAGGTATACGTTCCATTTTACCTGAAAAAGTTCGACGAGCCTTAACTAGATTATGTTTCTTCTTAAAGGAAATTTGTAGTAAAGTGATCGATCCTCAGAAATTACCGACATTGGAGAGGGAAATTGTTGTTACTTTGTGTGAACTTGAAATGTATTTCCCACCCTCATTTTTTGATACAATGGTTCGCCTTACTGTTCATCTGGTTAAGGAGACACAACTTTGTGGGCTAGCTTATATGAGTTGGATGTATCCGATAGAACGATATATGAAAATATTAAAAGGGTACGTAAAAAGTAGAAGTCGACCAGAAGGTTGTATTGTTGAACGGTACATTGTTGAAGAAGCTGCTAAATTTGTACTGAATATCTGTCCAATGTTGAATCATAGGGCTTCCCATGTCTCATCATTGGGAGATAATCAGGAGAAGGGATAATTGGAAGGAGACTAATGACTATATCAAGGACAGAATGGGAGTAGGCACAATTGTATGTTCTGACAATGATGATGAGGTTCAACGTTATGTTACAATACCATGGATCAGAGTTATCTCGTTTGAACATGATATAGGAATCAAAAATTGGGTAATCGAGAGCACAATCGAAGTTTTATTAACATGGTTAAAAATCACATAAATTCAAAGTTTGATATAGACCCGGATCATTTCACAGAGATTGAGTTGGCTAGCAAATGGTCTGAGTTTACATGTCTTTTCCTTAAATTGGTTATGTTATTAACGGACTACACTTTTATACCAAGAACAAGATGATCAGACCAACTATGCACAAAATAGCGGATCACTCTCGTAGCTGAAGCGATGATGTTCAAGTGCAAAAGACAAAAACCCAATATATGCAAAATCCTATCAATTTTTGGTTATCGAGCGCATATGGGAGTTAGACTACACAGTGTTTCGTGTTCTTATTTGGTTGCAAGTGGGTCGATAATAATAATGGCGTTCGAATTGATGAGTCAGGGTTATTGCTTGTCTATTTTAAAAGGGCTGGGGATACAAAGACGAGCCTTTTATTTTAGCGTCGCAAGCTTAAACAGTGTTTTATGTCACCGATCCTGCTGATGATAAATGGTATGTTGTCCCTATAGACAATAAATAATGATGATAACATAATGATGAAGATGTGGTAATGATCTTTTATTTGCAACATCATAACAACCACATGAAAATTGATTTCAACTGTGATGGTTATATCTTAGAGATGATCATATGAGGGAATTGGATTAATCATCGTTTCGTATTGTAAATGGACAAACAAATGTGAATCCCACCAGGAAAAGAAGAAGGGCATCTTAATGTACATGTTAATTGTTTTATAAAGCCATGTTAATATGACTGAGATAATGTATTTAATTGTTTTGACATGTTAATTGTTTCATTATAACAGCATGTATTGATTTTCTGATAATTTATTTTCTGCTATATTTAGCTTGATTTGAGTGTTGTTTTATACTAAGTTCAATGTAATTGATTAAACTAGTAATTTACATGGAAACTGAGCTGAATATAAAATTAGTAATTACATGAACTGAATTGATCTGAACTGAAAAAGAGCCTTATAAAAATAAAATAAGGAGGCCTTTTAGAGCGCTTATTTGAAAAAGTGTTGTAAAAAGGTTTTTAAAAACATTCATATAACATAAGAAAACCAAGGAGGTCTTTTACAGCGCTTATGTGAAAAAGCGTTGTAAAAGCTTTTAAAAAAAACACTTCATATAACATAAGAAACAGGAGGTCTTTTACAGCGCTTTATGTGAAAAAGCGCTGTAAAGAGCCTTTTTAAAAATAAAATAAGGAGGCCTTTTAGAGCGTTTTCCCAACAAGTGTTGTAAAAGGCTTAGGTCTTTTAGAGCACTTTTCCAACAAGCGCTGTAAAAGGCTTTCTAAAAAAGCGCTTAATAGGATTTTATATATAACAGTAAACCGCTTCAGTTTCCTCTTCATACGTAAACTTCACTATCATCTCCTCTTCATCGTTCTTCTCTTCCTTTGCGAACCCTATCATCTCTTCCATTACAAAACCTTATCTCCACGATAATTTCTACCTGTTCGAATAGTATTTCCATCCACGATCATCTCTCCCATTACACCATATCTTTTCATTGAAATACGTAAACCCTCATTACGTATTTCTTCGAACCATATTTCTGCGAATCGTATTTCTGCAAACCCTCATTTCTGCGCATTACGTATTTCTTCGAACCCTCACTATTCAGGTATTGATGTTATTAAATTTTTTGTTATCACTCAAATGCATGTTGAGCTTGTTTAAGTTATACTGATTTTGATACGTACTTAGAATACTGCATGTTGAGCTTGTTGAAGTTGTCTGAACTGCATGGTGAACTTGTTGTAGATAAATGGATACCACCAAAGGATTTAGATTGTCAAAATGAGGAAGTTGTCAACACTAATACTTACGAAAATGAAGTCAAACGTGGTGCAAACCATAATGCAAAAGGTCATAAAAGCAAGGAGCAGTGGCATTAAATTTGAGGTATACTATACTCTGTTTGCTGTTTATTTTTTTTATCTTTTTTGAAAAGCATGTACTTACTATATGAGTTTTATTAGGTGGATGGAATGAGAGTGGTCAACCAATTGACCCAATAGCTCCATGTTTGTAAGTTACATTGGGGCTGTTGTTCGTCAGAAATATCCCCATTACCATTGATGATTGGAAAGATAAGGCGTTGAAGGATGCGAAAGATATATTGTGGTATGATATACAAGTAACTTTTTTGATCCACTCTTTTGTCATTTATAATTTTTTCCATTGTAATACTTTACTCTTTACTCAAACTATATCTTTATTTCGCTTGCAGATGCTTTTGTTCTTGATGAGGTGAGAAAGAATTACATATTGAGAGTTGTCGGGAAAATACAGGGGGTTTTAGATCTCACCTCTCAAATTTCTATCTAAAAGATAATGAAGGAAATACAAACGCTGAAGCTCCAAGAATATTAAACATTATATATCAAAGAAAGAATGGAGTGCATTTGTATCAAAACGTTCGAACCCCACGTTTGTGGTAAGTGATTAATTATTTAGCATTTGTGTTTGATTATTCATATTCATAGCGTATTTTAAATTTTTTAACAGGATTGTTATTTTTTTTTATATAGAATATAAGTAAGCAAATCGGGAGAGGGCAAAAAATCCGACGCACCATACAAAAAATCACCGTATGGGATATGCACGTCTAGAGCAAAACTTTAATAGTATTAAACATCACTTTTTATATAAATGAGGGAATTTGTATTATAAACTATAGTTTTCTAACTAATATTTGTTTATGATCTTAACAAATAGCAACAAGGACACCCAATCCGATCAACCGTTGGGTCGTCATATCTTGTGGAAGGAAGCTCCGTGTAAATAAGGATGGAGTGGTTGATAACGAAAATGTTCAAAAAGTAATAGAAACTTTGGGTACTTATATTATCGCTTTAATATTTTTTAATATTGTATTTTATCACTTTAATATTAACACTTTAATATTTTTTAATATTGTATTTTAAAAGTGATATTGAAACTTATCTTTTTAATGTATTTTAGGAGAATATCGAACAAAGTTCGGAAAATCAAGAGGACAACAAAGCTAGTTGCAGGGACAATTCTTGGTAAAGTGTTAATGTTCCTGAGTATTCCGGTCGCGTGAGGGGGAAAGGATTTGGCGTAACTCCTAAAGCTATTTTCACAAGAGAAGCGTCAAAATCCATCCAGTGAGGAAGTATTAGAGAATCTCAATCTATCAGAGCAAGTGGCACTCCTGGTGAAGACGATAAAGACAAGCAACTCCCGGATCAGCTCCAACGTGAAAACTACAAATGGAGAGTGAAAACGCGAGTTGCAACATTGGTCTCAAAAAGTCTTCCTGAGGTAATTAATTACTTACTTATGTAATTACTTATGTAGTAACCTATACTTATGTATTAACATACTATGTTTTACCATGATTTAGGGTGTTCACTCCTTGCGTGTTGTACTTATTCCTCCCTTACTCATGGAGGTCGGAAAAAGGACATTGTACGAATTACTTCGGTGATAAAGTATTGCACAACACACGGATCCTACGGGCCATGTCAAGTATCACCAATTGTTGCTTTTGAACCATATGCACCGTTGCCTATACCGACAAGCGAGGTAGATATGAAGTTTTTTGAGCAAGCATTGGTAGTTACGGTGGATGGCCACATATCTTGTTGCCTTTTGATAAGTATATTTTAATTAATTGGAAATGTATGTTTAATGATATGTATATTTATATTGATTTTTTTCTGCTCCTAACTTTAAATTTTCACATTAATATTTAGATTCTGCAAAAAGCCTAAAGGGAATGATAGAAAGATTCCATGAACGAGTCAATTACTCGCCGAAAAGGTTTGTCACTTATTCCGGGTAATTTGTCATTTTTTAGATTCAATAAACTAACATTTAATCTCATTTTTGACATAATTCAATCAAATAAACCACCGACAAGCAAAATAAGCCGGCAAAACCTCAAAAAATTGGAGGGTTATAAAGCTGGCAAACTTCAAAAGCTAGAGAGTAATAAAGCTGCCAAAGTTGTAGCTAAAAAATTGGATCAGGGAAAATCAGTCGTTGCTGCTCCTAAAATAAGTCAACCATGCCTTGCTAATATGGGGCGTGTCTTGACATCCAAGTAAAAAGGATATGGGTAGCACGACGATTGACGCATCAAAACCATGAATAAAGCTATATTCGGAGATGAGTATGAAGACTTTCTCGAAAAGGAGCACATTTACGAACTTCTCAACCATAAGGAGCTGAGTGCTACTGTCATCAGCTGTACATAAGGTGAAAAATACTTTTAATTGCATTTATTGGTAATTAATTAAATTTATTGGTAATTACTCTAGTTTGAAATTTTCATTGAAGGTTTTTTGTATGAGAAGGTTGTGTGCACGCGCAAATTGTCAAATAGATATTCATTCTTGTCTCTGCATAAGCTTTCGATGTGTAAACTCGATCCAGTTAATGTAAAGAATTGCATTGTAGATATGTTATTAAGAAATATAGAGAAGGATAAATTAGTTCTTTGCACCATATAATTCAGGGTTACGTAATTATATATTATTTTTTTATCTATATTTAATTTATGAGATCTTAATTTATTAGTTGTGTAAACAAAATTGCCAAACCAAATTTTTGTTGCTGTAGGGCACATTGGGTGCTATTTGCATCAATGCGACCTCTAAAGTTATATACTATTGGATCCCTTGCATGGCAATTACAACAATCCACTCCGATATAAAGACTATGTTCGACACATAAGTAATATTCATTTATTTCTTACATATATATATATATATAATAATGTATATAAGTATCTGTTTGTTAATGCTATATAATCAAATTTATTTATTCGATAGTGGCTTACAAGTTTTTCGAGCTCAAAGAGGTGCTACAATGTCGAAGCAAAAGTCTAATAACATCACATGGTTCCAATAAAGGTTTGAAATATATGCCTTTAAATTTTCATTTAAATTTTCATTTGAAATATATTTTATTGACTTATATGTTTTATTTTATAGTGCCCTTGTCAACTAACAACATTGACTGTGGGTACTATGTATTGTGGTTCATGAAGGAGATTGTTGGATAGGAATCAAACTATTATCCCAGAAACGGTACGATATTTTCATTATTTGATTTTCATATATAAATTATGTATATATATATTGATTCTAACTTATTTATGTTCAATTTTTATATTGCACAATACTTTGACAATTCCAGTCCAACATACTCTGAGAAAGATCTAGTTGAATTAAAGGAAGATTGGTATCAGTATGTGCTTGAAATGAAATTATTTGATTTTCTGGGAAATAGCATGCTGCAAGGGAACTGAATATATGGTAGCTAGTTCTGTTCTGTGTAGGATAAGTTAGTTATATGTATATAATAGGGCACAATATCTTAATATGTGTTGTTGTACAAATATCTAATATGTATATGTAGTTTCAAGTTATATATGTATCTGAATATGTATATCAATATGTGTTGTTGTACAAATATCTAATATGTATATGTAGTTAAGTTATATAGTTCTATTTTTTGTATATTGCATTATATTGCACTGAGTATAAGCATTATATTGTATTCTGTTGTTGTGTGAACTGATTCTGGATGAAAATAATTTTGGAAAAAAATTAAAAGACAGCGCTTTCTAAAAAAATGCCATAAAAAACCAAAAAACGCTTTTCACAAATTTAATTTATAATGTTTTTAAATAAATAAAAAATTGCACCTTTTACAATGCTTTTTGAAAAGCGCTGTAAAATGGTTACCTTTTACAACGCTTTTCCAAATAAGCTCTGTAAAATGTGCACTATAATGCATATATTGGGTGCACATTTTACAACGCTTTTTCAAATAAGCGCTGTAAAATGTGGCAATATAATGCATATATTGGGTGCACATTTTTACATGCGCTTTTAGATAAGCTCGTAAAAGGTGCACCCATTATTGCATTATATTGCCACCTTTACAGCGCTCTTTCAATAAGCGTTGCATATAATGGTGCATACATAATGCGCTGTAATATATTGGCGCTGCGTTGTTGTACCGTTTTAACAACACTACAAAGCGCTTTTTTTTTTTGTTGAAATGTAATTGCGCTGCGTAGTGAGGGACACCTGATCTCGATTTCATCTCAACTTTTCGGGTGAGGGCGGAAATTGTATGTCGATGGCAGTGATTCGAGAGTATAGAAGTCTGGTCCTCGGTTTCATCTGTCTGGACTTTTCGTGCGATTTCCGTACCAACCTAAGGAAAAATGACCGAAATCCGTATTTTTGGACCAGACGAGGCTTAGTGTTTGAAATTTGTAGCAGAACCTGAAACAGAATTATAAATTTTGGAGAAGACAGCTTTAAGGGTCTACCGATCCTCGATTTCATCTGGACTTTT
>PGWS01000145.1:0-18360 GCA_002896235.1 Cicer reticulatum | reverse complement strand
CAAAGAGTTTTCACTGCCTGGCACTGAAACTAACTGTTGAATATTTCAATCCTTCACATAATGAAGATGAGGCCGATTCGAAAGTTTGAAGATCTTCATATGCCCATTTTGTTTTTTTCTCTAATAATGTGCTTGCAGCATCAGTGGTTATTAATTCCACTGTTAAACTATGCAAAAGTATGCTTTGTTTCTAGTCATTGATGCACCAGTGTATTAATAGAGGTTGAATTTTAGCAGCAATTTTAATAATTTCACTTGTTGCTGCACAATATTTCAGGTAAGTCGGAATCAGGTTTTTCATGTGTTGTCTGATGGACAAAATTATTATGCAATGAAGCTCTGGTTTAGGAGGAACAATTATAGGGAAGCTGCTGTTCAAGTGTTAAATGTTGAGCATCTTGAGATGGATAGCCTAAAAGACAATCCATTACAACTTTCCTTGCCTGAGGAGTTTCGTGTTTCATTTCGCAGTTATGATAATCCATCCATGGGCCAGTTTAGAACAGAATATGTTTCAATTTTTTCTCATTCACACTATTTACTTCCTGATATATTCAGCAAATTGAAGAAAGTTGTGGTTCTGGATGATGATATTGTTATTCAGCAAGACTTGTCAGCCCTTTGGAACCTAGACATGGGAGAAAAAGTTAATGGTGCAGTGCAATTCTGCTCAGTAAGGCTGGGTCAGCTTAAAAGTTATTTGGGTGAGAAAAGTTTTGGTCAGAATTCCTGTGCTTGGATGTCGGGGTTGAACGTAATTGACCTAGTGAGGTGGAGAGAGCTTGGTCTTACTAAAACTTACAAAAGGTTGATAAAAGAGGTAAGTGGCTAAAATCCCTAGATCTGCATTGCAATATTTTTGGAAAATATATTATTGGATAAGGCAGTCCTGAAAATAATATTGTTAAATACAGAGAGGTTTCGAATTGGGCTGAGCTCAATGCATTGGTCTGAATAATCCAACAAAATATTAGCCCGGCCTAATTTGTGATGGCCCCTAACAGAATTATCAAGGGACTGTTTGTTTGTGAAATGATTTATATTTTCATTCTTAATTAAAAAAGACCGACTTATTTTCATTTTGTTTTCTATTTTCAAGTTATGTATGTACAGAAAACAGTGAAAACATTTTTTATATGTTGTTTTCATTTCACTGTTTCTTACATCACTTTGAAAAAAGGGCGGTCTTTTTTCAATTAAAGGTGTAGAAATAATGTTATTTGGCAATATCCAATGAGAGCCAGTCTCTATTTTTTTGAAGTGATTAATCAAATGTCATTTTAAGAACTAAGCATCTATGTCTTTTAATATTGACAATAATCGTTCCGAAACAAATTATTAAATAGATAATGTAGTAATTGATACACTTAATCTATAACTCTTAGTTATAAGAATAATAAGAGCAGGAGTGCACACCCTCAAGAATAAATGACTGGGAGCTGGACTAACAAATTTATTGAAACCAAATTAAATTCGGGTACAAAGCACTAGGCCAGCCTGATTTAACATTAGTTACAATAAGTAGCATAGTAATTGTGTAACAGGAATGTTGGTCATTAATATTTCATGTAAGTTAATGCATGTAATATCTGTCTATTACATACACTCTAGCGAGCATTTAGGTATCCAATTATAGCATCAGTTCATAACCACTTAATGAAACCTGCTTAGTTTGTGTCCCACATGGGATTTCTATTTTGGCTCTTCACCTGTTGGTTTCTTTCTGTTGTTTATCTCTTTCACACTTAAGTGGATCTTTTTTGGAAGAGTCGTGGGAGTATTCTTCTACCAATTTATATAGCAAGTGTCTATTACACTGTAGATGGCGTCAATATCCTGCCACTGAAAGCATAGCATTAATCATTTATTACTGTATAAGAGTTATGTATTAGTTACCGTCTAGATGTTATTATGTAGTTGCTGCGCGCACAATCGAGAGATCCACTGCACAGCTGCATGGCCTGCAAGCTTGCTCACATTTTGAGAATAAAATATAATCCACTCAATGAGTCGGGGTGCAATCTGGATTGTCATGCTTACAAATTGATTCTAACTCATTAAAACAGCTCCGTACTACCACTACAATGGAAAATGAAACCCTGGCTGATCTAGGAATTCCAAATTACAAAGAGCTATTGGAAGAAGTTACTGATCAGAATGAGCGATCAGCTCATTGTGAGGTGAGTTCCATAGTGAATTCATATAATAAGTTATGGGTGAGCTTTTAGAAGCTCACACAGTAAGAGTGCCGGTGCTACGGGTGCTCAATTTTTCGATCTAATTTTTCGAAGCGGTTTTGTGGAAGAAGCAATAGGGTTGATGAGGTTAACACACCTGTTATAAAATTAATCAGTCAATAAGGAACCTGGAAACTTCACTGCATTTCCGGCAAAAGCATTAAGAAATATGAGTACCCTCACAGTTTTCAAGATAGCTAATTGGTGTTGAGGTTTTCCCCACTGAGTAATTGGTTGGCAGTACGAAGAGTTATGCATGAGCAAAGGCAGTATAACTCAAATATAAACAGTCAAATTGTTTGTTTTCAAGATTTTATTATGCTTCTTGATGTAAATTATTCATAGCTGAGAAACAAGTAGAATGATTCCTTCTAGTTTTTTGGATTTATAATTTGCGCGAAGTTTGTTATTGTTTGATGACAAAATGTTATCCAACAGCTATATAAACAAACAAAAAAAAACAATTTTGTCCTCTAGCAATACTTAATACTATTCACTAAATGTATTTTCGTTCATTTTTTGTTGTACTGATATTAGACCTGTGCCATGCACTGGAGTGGTGGTCTTAGGCCACAAATTTCAATGTATTCATTTATGAACATGTAATACTATTTAGATTTTATCATACAAATATCAAGATTTGGTGTAACATTGGATGGAGTTCACATTCTCTAAAGTTAGCAATTGATTAATAAATTAATGGCGGTTATTATAGATATATCAAAATAAATCATTAATTTGTTAAGATTTGTCGTTAGCTTATTTGGGATGACCTTTGTCGATTGGCAAACTACACTGACGAACCTAGGGTGGTGTCTGATGACTTTAACACCCTTTACGGTGATCATGAGAGGAAAGGTGAGACCCGTAAGATTCAAGCTTGCAATCTTCTTGAGGCTGGCTTCCAAGGTAGCCCCTTCACTTAGAAGTATAGGTCTCCTTTTAAAAGGTTAGATCATATCTTATCAATATGCAATGGAGGGTTTTCAGAGTGCATTTGTTCTTCATTTCTCCTTTTTTAAATCAGATCATAGAGATGTTCTGATGCAAGTACAAATAAGCGAATAAGCGTTGTAGATCATTAGTAATATGCCCTTTCAAAATTTTAGGTTCCTAAATGCTCTCTATAGAGGATTTTTCCTATATTTGATGGTTCAATTTGGTCCCCTCACATCGACTTGGAGAAATAATTGTTCAATTTCAAAAATATACATAGTCATGATTTGAGAATATAAATGTGTTCGGAAATACTGTATTGTTATGTAGGGCGAGCATGATTAGGTGTTTGGAAGCTGTTGTGAAGTTAATACATTTGATAATCAATGTCTACCTGGATGTTGAAAATGCACAATGAAGAAATGTAATCAATAAGACCAGTGTAGCTCATGAAGAGTTTATCCTTTGGTTCAGAAGTACACTCAAATTGGATCTCTTAGGGAGAAAACTGAGTTTTTTTTTCATAGATAGCTCACAATGAGTTATCGATATTTTTACTATATCTGACACTGCATACTGCGAATTTAATTGCGTTGTGATCTTACTTCGATTATGAAGACTAGAATTCTCTTAATAGGGTCAGAAGTAACTTGGTTTACGTATCAGTAAGACAAGGATACAATCCCTCATATTCCAGCTAGTTGGACTACGTCTAATCTTTGGAAAGGTATCAACAAGATGTGAAACGAGATCTAGAATAATACTTTCTAGAAAATTGGAAATGGGACAAACATTAATGTTTGAAATGATGTATGGTTCCCAAAGTTGGCGAAGCTTGCTGAGTTTCAAGTTCATGAGCCAATGACTTTTGAAGAATCTCTGTGTTGTTGATTTGACCAATAATCATAGAGTGTTGGATTTTATCCAGATAGTCCATCTTCATTTCAAAATGAAGATGTTCGTGTATGCTTGAATCATATTGTTCTACCCTAAATTACAAAGGGACGAATAATGTTGTTTAGGCTAAGACAAAAGATTGTTATCTTGACTAGTACTTTTGCTTATGTGTCTAAACATGCTAGAGAGACAAATTGGCTTCTCGAAAATTTGGAAGTGTTATGGCCAAAAAAAGAGTTCAATTACATCTTTGAAAGGTTTTGCTCAGGATGTTTTTAACAGAATTGGGCTAAATGCTAATAAAGAGATAACATTATATTTGCGTACTCAACACTCCTAAGTCTATACTAGCCCATCAGCACCTCAAATGTTATAAAAATTAAGACTCTCATCATTTCACGCCTCCCTCTCCTCTTTATATAACTAACTCATCTTCTTCTTCTTCTTCTCTTCTCTTCTTCTATTCTATCTTCATCCTTCATTAACACATCTTCATCTTCTCATTTATTAAACCTTAATCATCATTATTCATTTAACCTCTTCATAAATATCATCAATTATCATTCATTAATCATCAATCACTCATCTCATCATTAACCATATTCAAGATTTTGCTAACATTTACGTGAATTCAATTCACGTAAGTTTACGGAACTGAGATACGTATGTTTACGAAACTGAATTCTAGAAAAATATTTGTGATTACTCAGTTTACGTACACGTACGTGTAATTCACTCATGTAAACTTACGTTGAATTGAGTTCACTTTGTTTGATTTTCAAATCTTATTCACATTACGTGATATTAAGATTGCGTATATACTAAGACGATATATACTAAGACGTTCACGCAAATATTTTCAGCACTCAATTATATACTACGTACGCAATTTCAGTTCAGTACATGTTATTATTCAGCATTCAATGATCTATGAGCGATTGCGTACATCTATACAATCTATTTTGGTGTACGTGAATCTCAGATTGCGTATTACACTACTGAGATTCAAGTTTCAAACTCCATTGATTGCGCAATCTAGTCAACGTATATATACAGTGAATTCAATTGCGTAAGTCTGAGCTTTTTTAATTTTTTTAACATACGTGAACTAAGTTCACATAACTCCGAACGTACGGTGAATGAGATTCACCCAAAACTCTTCTTTACTAAAAAAAAAAATAACATACCTTTTTTACGATTGATTTTTTGTCATGTGAGTTATGAGGTGTGACTGAAAGTTGTAATGTGAGTTATGAAATATAAATGTTGTAACATTGATGGTAGGGGCATTTTGATTTTTTTTTTTAATTTTGAGGGGTGTGAATAGCAATTTGGGGGGTGTTGGTAGCAATATTGAAAAATGAATTGTTGATATGCAACTTATCTTGTATATGGAAACAATGATGACACTTTAGATCATTTGTGTCGTTTGTGTCCTAAACCTCATCAGTTGTGGAATGTTTTTTTTTTTTTAAGGTAATGTACTTTATAGTTTCTTTTCGTCTTAGAGACATTTTTGGAATATGTTGTTTTGAGTTGTTGTGTCTCAACATTGGAGGAGTCGGAACAAAGTAGTTTTTCAAAATAAGGTTGAAGATGCAAACTTGATGGCTGCAAGAGTCCTCAAGCAAGTTGCGACTATCGAACGAAGTATTAAGTTGCGGAAGACCTTTAACGGACCTAACTATGATTTCGCATGTGCAAAAAGATGGATTTCTCCTTCTACTGGTTATGTTAAGCTTAAATGTGGGCTTTGTTGGTGTCTTTGAAAATAGTATGGTATTTTTGGAAGCACGGTTAAAAAAATTTAATGGCTTTAGACATTTAGATAGAGACTTTTCAAAAGTTGTGATTAAATCAGACTCATTTATTAAAACTCATTTAATTTAGTTGAGGGTACTTCTTCTCATCCACATTTTAATATTATAATATTTGGAGTGTTTTTTTTTAGTATTCTTTATTTCCTTATGTGAGTATTGGAATTTGGAGGGGTGTTCATCCATCATCAGTTGTTTTTTTTTTTCTTTGTTCACTAAAAGCTTTTGTCCTTTCAAAACTAGGGTACGAATGTCACAAGATCAGACTTTAAATGTTTTGAGTTTGTCCATACATTAATTTTGTAGGCTTGAGGTCTGGCCGCATTAGGGTTTTTTTCTTCTGGTCTGGTTCAGCAATTAAAGTCTTATTTAAAAGTCTTATTCACATTAAAACATTTAAATAATATATTTTTATATTTTTTAAATAGGCTAAACTAGACCTTTATAGTTTAGAAAAACTAATAAAATAATAAACATAAGGAAAACTAATAAAATTATAACTAAATCTAATAAAATTATAACTAGCAAGTATGCAAGACTACGAGAACCTTTCAAAAATATAAAGAAACAAAATGAACCAATAATAACAAACTCCAAAAATTCCTTCAAAAAATTATAAATAAAACAAAATGAACCCCATAATTAACAATAAGCAAAACACATTGTCATCCTCTAAAACGAAATTTGAACAATTCCTTGTACAATGTACATATATCAACCAACAAAACACATTCAGAGTCTAAAGAACGAAAAAAATAATATCAAATCTTCAAAGTGATTTGTATCTCTTGTTTGTCAACCTTTAAAATTAAAATAAAAAATTAAAAATACATATATGTTAGACCTTGGACTAAAAAATACTAAATAAATAAATGAAAAATTCTTAAAAAAATGAATAAATACTACTTGATAAAATATCGTATCAAATAAAAAATATTAACCTTTGATTTTTTCTTCACATTATACTTATGATGTAACTAATCCATTCTTCAAGTGAAGAGGCATGATCATAAATAGGCTCTATTTCTTTATAGGCTGCAAAGGCAATCTTAAATTTCAAAGCAGTTGACAACATATTAAAAGTTGAATTCCATCTTGTTGGACAATCAATTACGAGTTTCCTTTCTTTTAAGCGCTTATGTTCAATTACATCACAAAATACCTTTATTCTTGCATCGTTGTGGTTAACATATTTGACACATTTACGAATATTGAAAATGATATCCTTAGTTTTACTAAGGTCGTCTTGCACTAACAAATTCAATATCTATGCACAACATCAAACATGAAACAAAGAGCCACCAAAGATTAACTTACTACTTAGGGATAAATCATCTTTGAGACATCTTAAACATGAATCATTGTAAGAAGCATTATCAACATATAATCAACATATACTGAAAAAAAATATTTTCAATCCCCAAGTTTTCAAACATTTATATATAGCATTAGCCACATCAATAACACACCTTGGAGGGGGTACTTTCATAAAACTCAAAACTCTTTTTTGAAGATTTCATCCTACATTAATGAAATGTCATGTGATAACCATATATTTAACTATTTGATGGCTAGATTTTTACATATTTGTAGTTAAACTAATCTTGCTCACACTTTCTAAAAGTTTCTTCAAAAATTTCTCCTCCATCTCAAATAGTGTCAAACAATCACTTCTTGTTGTTTTATGAGTAAACTTATGAAAATATGGGTTTGCATATTGGAAGCCCCACATCCAAATATCATCATCGGCAACACCAAAAGAATATTCGTGAACCTTGATAGCATTTGCAATTATTTCCCTCATATTTTCATTAGAGTATCTAACACCTAGACTAATAAAAGGATTACTTTACTTTGATGGCAGAAATGGAATGGCGGGTAGTCTTGTTTCAGCAAACGTCTGCAACTTCTTTTGATTGAAACCTCTAGCGTGTATTTTCAAATGATTAGTGCTAGTTTCTGGTCCTTCGGTAGACAATTTTAGTTTACAGTATCTGCAAACAGCTTTCTTTACACCTTTAGATATTTCAATCTCATCAAAATCATTCCAAACAAGTGATGTTTTTTTCCTCTTTCTCCCAACAATTGGACGTTTGTTTTCTAGAGCGGTATCATTTTTATTTGCATGTGTGTTAGCTTCTACTTGAGTTGAATCTATAGGCATATGTTTGTTGGCCTCATTATTTGTCATATGAGTAGATGAAATTGGTTCACTTCTTTCTAAGGGAAAAGACATTTCCTAGACAAAATAAAAATAATAAAATAAAATATATTATACAATTATGCAAAGTAGAATAGTAAAAATCAAATCGCCATTCTCTAATTAGGAGTATCGATATCCCTGACTGTTTTATCATCGTCATTTGCATATTGTATAATTAAGATAAACACAAAAACTAGTTACAAAACAAACTTTCAACGACCCACAGGAAATAATTCTATATAACAAAAAAGAATTTCAATTATGAAAATCAAGTGTCTAATTCCTCAAAACAACATACCATTATTCAAATAAATAAAAACCGATGTGAAATAAAGATGATATTTCATTAAAACGCATCTCAAAGATTCCCTCCCATTAGACTAAGTTAACATTTTCCATTGGAGTGATGATGTCCTTGTCTTTTTTGTCATCATATGCATATAACAAGTTTCTTATACTAAATTCAACCTTTAATTATGTAGGTAAACAAACAAATAAATAAATAAGAAGTTTAAAATGACAAAATATTTCACAAATGCATTCATGAAATAAGAATCAAATTATTTAACTCAGAATTGATCATTATTTAACTTAGAACTGGATAATATGATGAAATCATTAAAAAGTAAAACTAGAAGAAAAAAAAGAAACACAAAATAATGCTTTTAAAAAATATCATTAAAATAGATTATTAATATAAATCTAAAATATATCATGATAGTAATAGTATAAAGCTTGAAAAATTCTTAAATTTATCCAGAGCTTAGACATCCAATCCCACAAACAGATTAAGTAATAATATAATAATATTCTATACCTCTCAACAAATCGGCATATTAATAATAATATAATAATAATTTCTTACCAATTTTGAAACACTTTTAAAAGGGGACTGTTATCTTTTTATGTCTTCTCTACTATTTTTTTTTACAATCACATTACGGGTAGTGATTTCTCCGTGTATTACTTAAACAATCTAAAAGGTAGAAAAACTTTAATGGTTTTTCTAGAAGTTTAAGAGTTTTCAGGTTGACTTATAAACGTGTGCAAAGATAAAAGAAAAAATAAATAAAATAATAAATATAATAATAATAATATAATAATATAATATAATTTAATAATAAATAATATAATCAATCAATAATAATATAATAAATTCAATATATATAATAATCATATATAATAATTAATATAATCAATAATAAGAATCAATAATAATATAATATAAACATTGACAGTTTAACACTATCATTAACTTTGAAGCTGAACATATTTAATGAGGACTTTTATTTGATATGCTTCTTCAATAGGTCATCTCTAAGTAAGTCAGACCAATTGCCCTTGACCTTTGACGACGCTACCGTATTCTACCTTTTCACAATCATTTATATTATATATTGAAATTTTTTAAGGTTAAATAAGTTTTTAGTCTCTATAAATATATCATATTTCGATTTTAATCCCTCTAAACTATTTCTTTAAATAATAGCCTCTCAAATATTTTTCACCAACAATTTTTGTCACTGTCTATAAAATCAATTGACGTGTATCGTCTAAATTTTTGAATGATTTTTTCATGCATGTTTAGAATACTATAAAAAAAAATAGAATTTTTTAACAAGGGATTAATTAAATTGTTTTTTAAGTGTTAAACAATAATTTAATTAATTTCTTGTCTAAAAAATTCTAAATTTTTTAAGAGGATAACTTTATATTGTGCTAAACATGTATGCAAAACATCATTAAAAAATTCAAAATTAAAAGTAGAGATCAAAATTATTGATAGAAATATTTGGAGAGATATTTGAAAGAAAATTAAATCAAATATGTATTTTCTTGGAATAAAAATTTATTTTATCCTAATTTTTATTAAAATATACACTTATATTATTATGTGTGTGTTGTGTGGTGTGTGGAATCTTGGATCCCCCGACTTCTATGGAATTTCGTTGCTTCACCAATTCTTCATTTGATTTTTCTTGTAGCTTGTTGTATTAGCAAATGAAGTCTTCAAATATTTAATTGAGCATGGAAGCTTTTGTCTTGTTTATGCTCCCGGTGGCATTTCTTAGGCTTTAATTTCTTGTTTTTTGATTATTTTTCTTTTTCGGTTACTCTGTGTTTGTTTTATTGTTTTCCCTCATTTAAAAAAAAACTATATATTATATGGAAATTCATTTGAAAATGTTTTTCTATATCCTGACATTTAATCTGTTACCCCCTGATGCAAGAAAAATGATTTTTATTATCCGCTATTAAATCTTAAATTTTAATATCTTCAATTTTATTAGACGAAAAATTTTTTTAAGTTTGCCGTAACATATCTTCGATGTTTTTTTTCAAGCTTTTCGATAAGAGAAGTGAAATTTTTCGATAAAAAAGTTACAAAACTTTTATTTAAAGTTTTTTAGGAAAAAAGTTAACTTTTTTTAAAAATTTAAACATTTAGTGTGGATCGAAACTTCTTCACAAGTTTTCCGGGTTAAACCTCTTGTACTGAAAAATTTTTACGTTTTTCGGTCTATACATTTTTAGCTTCTCTTACCGATTTTTTGTTTAATTTTTTCAGTGAACCTTTTATACGAAAACACTTAAATAAAAATCGATAAATTTAATTTAATTGATAAATAATTAGAAAAAATTAAGTTATATTTGACATTTTTAAATTTTCTGGAGTATAGGTTACCCAACGTAGAGTTATAGATAAGTTTTTCAAATCATTTTGTTTACCCTTTTTTTCCTCATAGACCAATTTTTCTAACTCAGACATAGCACTGAGATAAAAATTACCGAATATTTCTATATTATCTTTTTACCTAATATAAAATTTTAGGGTACATCAAAATTTATGTTATTCACACAACAATATTTTTAAAATCTTATTATGTTTACATAAAAATAAAAATATTAAAATGTAAAATAAAACAAATAAATTTTAAATTATTTTAAATTATCTATTGTTATGTTTTTAAATTTAATTTTGGATTAAATAAAAAAATTGTTAATATTTTATTTAATTTTTTGATACTTTTATTTATTATAAAATAAATAATTTATTTTAATATGTTAACAAGCAAATAAACTAAATATTAAAAACTATTACAAATTCATAAATTATATGAATATAATTATTAGAATATTAAAAATAATATTTTTTTTTTATTTTTTTTCATATTTTCATAAGTATTTTAAAATTTAAATTACTACAAATTAATAAGATAAATAAATTTTAAAATATTTTTAAACTTAATATTTAATATCATTAATAAATAAAAATTGATTATATGAATAAAATTCAATACCAAAAATAAGTTAAATGATTATTACGTCATCAAAAAAAGTGAGGACAAAAAAACCCAAGAATTAGTAATAAGGGAAACCAAAAAATTAATTTAAAAAATGAGGGGACTAAAAGTTTATTTCAAATAAAATAGAGGACCAAAAGTCCATTTAAGTCATTAATTTATTATATCATACTTGATTCATCAAAAAAAACAATCTAAAGTTTAAATAGTCTTGTCTAGATGTTAGTTGATTTATCAAAAGAGAAAAATGAACCTACAATGGGAGTGTAAATATCATTCGATCACAGTCATATTTTTCGCCAAATCATATAACTTCACCTCACTTAAATAACATTAATCTTATAAAAAAAGAGTCTAAAGTTTAATCACTCTTGTGTATATATATTATTGAATTGTCAAAATCTACCTAAAGCTTAAATTTACAATTGTGATTGCAAACAAACATGAATCTCCAACTCTAAAAAAGGCTCATAGTTTTATATAATATTAAATCTCGTCGGTCGTTAATCAATAATTACAATACTCACTAACATTTTTTTATCTTTATTATAAGTACACATTTGACAAAAAAAAAAAACTCTTATCTTTAACCGCTATTCATTACTACATATATTTATTATTTTTCCAACTATATTATATATTATTTATTTTTAATATAAAAGTTATTATTAAATACATCAATAGTCAAATGATATTTTAATCATTGTGCTATATAAAATAAACACATTAATTATTTAGAGATATTAAACAATTTTTAATATTGATTAAGATAGTACGAATAAAATAAACAACAATGGCATACAATAACTACATGTAATCCTAATTTATTCGAGACCACAAACCTATTCCCCCTATTGTATTCAACACTTCCAAAGTATGATAGTTTTGTTTTTTTTAATGAAATCATTCTCATTAGAGCATCTGTAATGAGGTTTCATAGAGGTAGTATCTTAGCATTAAAATATTATTTAGATGTGTCAAATATGATTTTGGGTTTCGTTGATTTGTTCAAAGTTTGTATATTTAAGGAATTTTAAAAGTAGATTCCATAACATCATTATTTTTATGTGTTAAAATGAAAGAGAATATGAGATATTGTAGTGAGAAAAATAATATTTTAAATTAAACAACTTCAGAGATGAAATATTTCATTGAAGTAAAAATAAAAATAAATCATTAATTTGAATTGATCCACTTAACATCCCGTTGCTATCCTTGAATTCATTGGTAAAATAGTTTTCACAAATACCAAATGTAGTTGACAAATTATTCTATCTCTTATTTGATAATAAAGAGTATAAATTAATTAACTAGAGTTGAGTCTAATGAAAGACGTTAGACTATCACAATATATTTTATATTGATGTTTGAATTTTAACTAAAAAAAATATTTATATTTAGTGTTTAACACACTTTAAATAATTTATTTAATGATGTTTTGAGAAAATAATATATATGAATTAAATAAGAGTATTATTTATGGAAAATAAAATAAAAATATATATTTATGACACATGGTTTACACAATACTTAACATTTTACTTGATGTATTGTTCACCGTATTTATACAATGAGCAATATACTTTTTAAATAAGTTAACGTTTTACATAATACTCCTTTCAATTTTTTATTTATTATTGAAATATTTTTTTGTGACAAATATATAATTTTATACCATTAATCACTTTGAATATTTCATTAACTACTTAAATATAAATATTTAACAATTTATTTAACGTATTATTCATTAATTACTAAAAAGCAGACATTAATCTATTTAAGTACTGCATTTAGTAGTTAGAAAATACTTTAGTAGGTTATATATTTTTATTTTTTAATGAAATATATTTTTAAAAATTAATTAATGAATAATTTAATAATAATGAATATCTAAATATACAATAATTAATAAACAATACCACCGTATAGATACCTTTTCTAATTTTTTAGTTTATTATAATTATTATATCATAATTTTAATCATTATGCTTTGTGCCTTTAATAACCGCACTATAAAAATAATTAATAGAACAAACAATTTAAAATAGTATCATTCCAGAACATAAGAAACCATAAATTTTTGTACGAGACATTATTTCTTTTTGTCCAAAAATATTATCCTCGCTTGAGAACTTATCTTTGGAATATTTAAGTGTGTAATAATTTTTTAATAATACTTAATGAGTATTCAATATATATATTCTGTAACTACAGCTTAAATGGTTGGTGTAAGGACATGGTAAGTTAGGATCCAAATTTTCTTCTTTCTCCACATAGTATGAGTTGCAGCACTAAATAATTTAAAACAAAAAGATATTCAATTCATTCACTCTACATTTAAAAAAAAAATGTTATTAAATGAGTTTCACTAATAATTTTATAACAAATATGAATATCTCTATATCATTTCGTTTCAAATATTAAAGTTGTGTAGAACCCGAGAAAAGAGAGTGCTTAGAAAATCATCTC
Organism: Cicer reticulatum; assembly: GCA_002896235.1. Taxonomy (NCBI): domain Eukaryota; kingdom Viridiplantae; phylum Streptophyta; class Magnoliopsida; order Fabales; family Fabaceae; genus Cicer; species Cicer reticulatum. The sequence goes on along the minus strand of PGWS01000145.1, from coordinate 4,496 downwards.
TCCCTAGTAGGTTTTCATTTAATTTTCTCCACATTATTTAGTATCAAGTCTTATGAAATTAAGGTTCCTCATTAAATATAGTCTAAGTGTTCAATTACATATATTATATTTAAGTACTTAAAAATCGAGATTAACTGATTTAAAATTTGTGATTGATTAAATATAGCAATCTATTGACTATTTATTTAATATAGTTAATTAAGTTTTCTTGAGGATCAATTACTGTATTTAAATCTTATGTGAGTTTACATTTTATTAGTCAATTTTTTCTGAATTTAACATTTTATAATATTTTTATAAATAATTTTATATATCACTATTGACTGTCAAAAAAATAATCAATCACCAATCTTAAATAATTCATAATATTTAAAAATGCCTTGTATAAATCATCCTAAATAATTAACTGTGTAAAAAAATTTACATTAACAATAATATAAATTAAATTCATTTTTTATTTTAAAATTGTGTCAATATTTTTCATTTTTTATTTGAATTTTTATCAAAATATTATTTCTCAAATTCCACGTGCCAAATTAATGTAACTACACAAAATTGATTTTACGAGAAATAGTATAATCAAACATACAGGATTTGGTACCCACACACTACACATCCATATGAATAAAATAATTAATTAAATTGTACCTCTTTAGTCATATTAGCCATTTTCTCATCCTTATCTTCTATTTTTAACTATTTTTTTATGTCATGCACGGGAGAGGTACACATTTGGCAGCAACAAAATCACATGCTTTCTAAACACCTACCAATCTCTCTTTAAATTTTTAATTAAGGAACATAGTGATGCTACAATAGAAGATTATTAGAATATATATGAAGTTCAAAAAGACCATCACACTGAGAACCAACAATCACTCCAAATCACTAATACCATATCAGACGGCTCACATTAAAGTTCAGTAAATCAATTATAACCGTCAGATCTTCGTCAACGACCGAGATCATAACTACAATGACGGCTGACCATAGAAAAATTCCATTTAAAATACATGTTTAAATTCACAGTAAATTAGGCAAATTTACGGTAAATCTTATTTTATTAAAACTCTAAAGTGTACTTTTTACTTAAAAAAACACCAACATACCGTGATTCTACCAAATTTGCTGTGAAACCAAACATGCACTAATTCCGTTCAGAATTAGTTATGAAGGTGGAATGGCATTGGTTGGGTATAAAAGGGAGGTCTCCAAGCTGAAGCAGTAACAAACAAAGATCTTTCCAACCATTTTTAGATACCATTATCCTCAACCAAAGTATACCTTCAGAAGGGAACATACCAATAAAAGACTAGCTTGTGTAGCAGCATTACCAGCCAAAGAAATGCCTCTAAAACCACACTGTTGGAAGTTTTCTCTCCCCAATTATGAAAACTTATGTCACCACTCCTTGATGGCCTCTACACAGAAGTAACATTAACGAATCTCCCTTGATAATATGCTGTTCAACAACATTCTCTCTTCACTCTCTTACCATAGCTACATACCAAGTGAATCAAATAGTGCTGAATAGTAATGTATGCTTCCACAAACCTTCCTGATAAAATGAACCTGCATTGCTTAATTCTTGGTTCCAACTACCGGTTTACCTACCTTGTAAGTGCAACCTATAACAAAATCACATGCGAAAATATCATCCATTCAGAAATAAAAATTAAGAAACTAAAGAGAAAAATGTTTTTAATAACTTCATAAAATCATCACTATAACAAAGTTCTTTTGTTTCCTATCTATTAATTCTTTACACAAAAAGACATATACAATTGCTTTCAACTTTACTACCTTAGAAGAGAAAATCAAGGTAGAATAAATTACACTATAGTCTATAGAAGTAAAAAAGTATAAACTTTGGGAAATCACTTTCAGAAAAAGTGTTAGTTTTTCCATAGTACTAAAAACACCACTCAGATTCAATTTTGCATATCAGTTCACTTCTAAATCATGTAAATTATATAACAAAGTATAACAACTTTCATGCAGAGTTTACTACAATATATATAAAGAAAAAGTGAACACTATCTTCTTTTAACTACCTTTGCAAGAGGCACAAAGTGTTTGTATCTGAAACCAGTAACATCATATAAAGAATGTAGCAACCAATGAACAGCAAAGCTTCTGATTTACTAACATTAAGCTTATCAGGATCAACATTTCCAACTTTTTTCAGCAACAGTGCTAAAGAACTCAAAAGGAAGACCAAGTTTACAAGCAAATCAGACAAACGTTTTACCAGTAGCTTCAAGTGTTTCCATAGAAGTTAAACCAGTGAGTCTCACATAAGGAGGTCCACTGGTCTTAGAAGCAAGAATATGAAAACACCAGGCATTGTAAACCTTGCATTATATCAAGATCTATGATGTGAACTCTGGTCTTCTCTGTCAAATGCTTCTTGTATAGCTTTGGTTAGCAAGTGAAATGAGAGAATTCACAAAAGGGTCTATACCATTGAACTTGAAAAGCATGAAGCAAACTTTTGACTTGTGTGGTGTGTTTGGAGTGTGCATAGATATACCTAAACATGAACTCACTAGTCTTGCTGAAATTGCTTCTGAGAAATAAGCTGCTATTCTTTGTGCCCGATGTTCAAATGGTGTGAGAAGCTGTGAATCTCAAGTAACATCTTGTTTGCATCTCTAGATTTTCCAGCTGATACAGCTTCTGCACATTGGAGAAGTAGCGTTAAGAAGGTGTAACCTTCTTCATCTTTCTTCTTCTGTTCTTTCATTTCCTCTTTCTTCTCTCTGTTTGTGCTAAATCAGCAGCAATGGATTGCTGCAAGGAGAATCTGAATTGATGTAGATTTATTGTGCCTGCGTGATTCCGTTGTTAGTAGATTGAATGAGTTGGAGGATTAAAGTAACAATAGGGTTATTGTGTGATAGCAGACAGTATCTTTGAAGGTGGTTGGTATATTTGAGGAACATGAACGCAACAATTGGGAAAAGATGGATGCAAGGAGATCAGTAAAAATGCAAAACTTGGAACAATGGTGTCAACAGGGTTCATGTGTTTCATTGTTGAAACATTATTAGGAGGAAGAACAAGTCTTTCTGTGTTTTTGGGTGGTGTAGTTTCTGTGAGAAGACGAAGTCTATGTTCAAGAACAAGAGCAAGGTTTGGATTACAAGGATATATAATCTCTCTAACATTGTTGATGAGTTGAGGAATCGAAACACTGTTAGAACTGTGAATAAGATCCTTTAGAATACCATCAATCCAAGTAGTTGTAGCTGAAGTTTCTTCCATTGAAGAAGAAGATGAAGAATTAACAACATCAACAATATTATTGGCAGTGTTGTTTGTTTGGTTTTGAGATGGAAAAAGTGGTAAACCAGAGAAACCACAGATAGAAGGAAGAGGATTGTGTTGTTGCTGTTGTTGTTGTTCTAGTTGGAAATTGTTGAGATTGGAAGAAGGTAACAACATAGTGGAGTAGTTGGTTGTGAGTGTCACTGTGGGGTAGTTTTGTATACCAACAACATTGTTATCTCGTGATGATGTCAAAGCATTGCTATTTTGACTAATAATATTATTATTATTAGTGTTAATATTGTTATTATTATGATAATGATAGTTATTAGTATTATTATTATTATTACCTGCAGCTAAAGTAGTTGTTGTTGTTGTTGTTGAAACCCCTTTTTGTGTGGATGCAGGTAAACATGAGGAAGTGTTGGTTCGACGAGAAAATCTATGATAGTTATTATTATCTGTTGTTGTTGAAGAAGAATTGTGGGGGTGTGGTTGGGGGGTATGAAGTTGAATTTGAGGTTCCATTTCTGAAGCCAATCTTTTTCTGAGAATCTTTCTTTCAGAATGAGGAAGCATGTTGTTGTGTTGTAGAGTGTGTAATTCTTCACTGCTGAGGTTGCTGGAGTTAGAGGCACTATTGTTGTTGTTGTTGTTGCTTTCTTCGGTAGTACTATTGTTGCATCTAACACCATTGAATAAAGCACAAGTAGCCATTAATGAATAAAATAAAAACGGTTGATTTTATGAGAAGGAAGAAAATTGAATGTGAAGAAGTATATGAAATAATTAAGGGGGAGACATGGTAGTAATGTTGGTTTAAGCAAAAGCATGTGTTGTGTTGTTCCAAAGTTAATTACAAGGAGATAATGTTGTGAAGATTGGGACAGTAGGTAAAGGATTCCTTAGAAATTGTAATTTGATTCTCTTTTTATTTTCAATTCAAGTAGCTGCTAATAACACGCTTCTCTATGCCTTTTGGCTTTTGGATGCTTCTGATATCTCTTGCATAGGAGGGTGCAAAACATAGAAAAAGGGGGTGTGTGTGTCTTGGGGAGAACATGGATCAAAACTGCTCACGGCGGCTAGTCATTCGTCTTTGTGCACTTTCATCTTATTTATATGTTGCTAAGCTACCAATATATTATTATTATTTTTGAAAGATATAGTTTCAGAAAGTGTGTGACTGATTATATTTTATATTACATATATAATGTGAGTTATAT
>PGWS01000144.1:0-10498 GCA_002896235.1 Cicer reticulatum | reverse complement strand
TGTTTAGACCATGAAAAAGATCACAACATAAAAATAAATATTGAGCAATTGATGAGATAAAAATAAAATATTGTAATTAACCAGAGAAAGAATGTAATATAAGATTTGAAATTATGTACCAAATAATATCAAATAAAATCTAATAAAAAAATATAGAATCGAGAATAATGATTCATTTTAAATTACATTTTGTTTATTATGGCAAGTTGGCAACAGATTTAGGTTTAGGCCATGAAAAAGATCACAACATAAAAATAAACAATGAACGATTGATGAGATAAAAAAAAAATAAAAATAAAAAATTGTAATTAACCGAAGAAAGAATGTAACATATATACGTGATTTGATATTATGTACCAAATAAAATCTAATAAAAAATATAGAATCGAGACATGAAAAAGATCACAACATAAAATAAACATTGAGCAACTGGTCTATAAAAAGCACAGTGCTTCACCAAAACTTTTTCACATTGAAAAGCTCTTGTGTTATATTATTCACGTATTGAACAATATGGTTTATCCTCAAACACTTGTTCATCCATGCTTTGCTATCATATTTATGTTGTTCATACAATTCCATCTTTTTACAAACATTGAAGCTCAGAATGGTGGTTTCTCCGTGAAACTGATTAGAAAAAACTCTTCCCATGTTTCATACAATCCAAACACTGCTGAATCCCCTGTTAGTGCTTATAAAAGTGAGTATCAAATGGAACTCTCTATTGGAACTCCACCAACAAAAATCTATGCTGAAGTAGACACAGGTAGTGACCTTATATGGTTCCAATGTGCTCCTTGTCCTAATTGCTACCAACAAATCAACCCATTGTTTGATCCTCAAAGCTCCTCAACTTACACCAACATCCCCTGTGGATCTGACTCATGTAGTAAACTCGGTTCGACCACGTGTTCTCCCGATCAACTGAATTGCATCTACACCTATTCCTATGCCGATGATTCCACAACACAAGGCTCATTGGCGCAGGAAACATTTACATTAAATTCAAACACAGGGGCACCTGTGTCTTTTCCAGGCATTACTTTTGGTTGTGGACACAACGACAATGGTTTATTCAATGAACGTGAAATGGGTTTAATAGGTCTTGGAAGAGGAACAGTTTCACTTATTTCTCAAATAGGTTCTTCAATTGGAGGAAACTTTTTTTCTCAATGTTTAGTTCCATTCAACACTGATCCAAGTGTTACAAGCACAATGAGTTTTGGTACAGGGAGTGAAGTAACAGGGGATGGTGTGGTTTCTACATCTATGTTTACTATAGATGAGTTCCCAACACAATATTTTTCTATCTTACTAGGCATTAGTGTGGAAGATGTTAATATTCCCTTTAATAATGATCCTTCAATTGAAATTACAAGTGGTAACATGATGATAGATTCAGGTACACCAGTAACTTATTTACCAGAAGAATTTTATAACAAAGTGTTATCAGAAGTGAAAAACAAGATTTCAATGCAACCTGCTCCGGGTTCTATGTATTTAGACCTTTGCTATGGAACTCCGAATCTTGAAGGACCAACAATTACGGCACATTTTCAAGGAGGAGATGTAGTTTTAACGCCAACTCAAACCTTCATTCCACTAGAAGATGGTCTTTTCTGCTTTGGATTCGCCGCCACTAATACTGTGTATGGTGTTTATGGCAACTATGCGCAATCAAATTACTTGATTGGCTTTGATTTGGATAAACAACTAATCTCTTTCAAGCCAACGGATTGCACCAAGTTTTAGAGTTCTCTATCATCATTGTTCAGTAGCTTTAATATTTTATATTTCCAACTTCTAACTCTGTTGCTACTTTTAGAAATAATAGCATCAAAGTTTTTTTATTTTTTATTTATATATTTTTTACTCAATAACCTTGTTGTTCAATTTCAATCCATAATTTTAAAATGTGTTTAATAATTGTCGGAAATTTAGGGCCAGTCCAACACGTTAGGGGTTTAAAGCAAAAATATCATAAATGAATTTGATTTAAAAATTAATAATAAATTAAATATTTTTTTTAATAATTATTGAAAAATATTTGGCAAAATCATAAAATTTGCAAATTAAATTTTTTTATATTTTGAATTAAGGCATTTCCAGACTGTTCTAACAGAAACGTCAAAATTGAATATATTAAGATTTATCAAATTATATAAATAAAAGTATGTTAATAATTTATATAAGATTTTATTAATTTTTCAGTAATATACAAATCTTCTTTGTTAAGTAAAAAAAATTGTTTTTTAGCGAAACTGTTGTAATCACATAAAAAATTCAAATAATAAATAAATAAAACAAAAAATAAAAAAGTATCGTCCGAAATGAAAAAACAATTGATTCTGTGTGTTGATAGAAGTTTAAAGTTTCCATATGATAGTTAAGAAGACTTGATTCATTGAAAAGCTATATATTTATAAAAAAATCAATGTTTTGAACGCTTATGAGTAACTTTTCAAGTTTAGTTATTGAATAATTTTTATTCACTTTTTTATGTAGATTTTAGTAGTTCCATTTAAGATTAATGATCTAATTTAGTGGTTTTATCAAATAAAGTGGTGAAATAAAAGAGAAAGAAAAGAAAATTTATAGAGGTAAAATGAATAATTTTAAGAGAAGATTTAACTCACTCATTATTCTTACGAAAAAAATTCTAATTCATCGGTTCATGCTCTTCAAATCTTTATAATAGATTATCCAATTTGAGTGTAAAATTGATAGGTTGGCAAAATTTATGAAATTTCAAAATTTAATGGAGTAAAATTGCATAAAAATATATAGAAAACTAAAACTATTAGATTGACTAAAACTGAATTTAAACTAAATATTTCAAAGTTATCGTTGCCACTATTTCGAGAATTGTTTATTGTGGAATATGATTATTCATAGAAATAAATAATTGACTATATGTTATTATTTATAACTCAATATTTTTATGGATTGTGTTTTACCGATACAACTGAGAAAAATATATATATATTGATTAATATTGAAAATTCCGAGTATAAAATATGTCAAATGTGGCATACGAATCTATTAATATTGTGAGTTTCGTTTTTGACAGTGAATAGAGTGAATGTGACGGAAGTCAAATTACTAGAGTCGGTGAACTTGAGTACTATACAGAGAGATGAACAAAAAATTATTGCAAAATTATCTATTTCCAAATCACGTTAGCTAATTTTAGTGGAAATGCTTACGGTTAGATTGAATTGTGGGGGGTTTACGGTAGAATTAAGAGATATTGGAATAATGTTGAAAATATTGATTTTACTTTTAAAGTATTAAAATTTAGATTTTCAATGCGTATAGTTTTGAATTTTGTTTTTAAATATTTAGTTAAATAACAAGTATAACTATACACTTGTTTAGTATTTGTTTAATTTGTTAGTGTTTGTTAACATATCCTCCTTTAATTGTCCGTGGTATAGACTTACAACACAGTAATTATGCAAAACATTGGATGAAAAAATGAGGCAATGTGTTGGAACCAAATTAGTTTTATATTTAGAGTTTTGGTGTTAACAAAAGAATTTTAATGTTGAATAATATAATTGACTTCAACTCAGGAGTATGAAAAGAAGATTCATGTTTTTTGAAAAAAAATTTAAAAAAGATTTATTCAAATTTTTTTAATTGAAGAAAATCTAAAATAAGATTAATTTAAAATTATAATGAATGAAAATCTAAAAATAAGATTTAATTCAATTATAAATTAAAGAAAACTTTTTGACCAAGTTGAAAAGAAGATATAGTCAAGATTTGAAGAATATTTGAAGAAGATTTGATCAACATTTGATGAAGATTTGAAGAAGATTTTATTTGAATACTTTACAAATTCAATATACACAAAATACAAAATCAATTTGAAGAATTTACAAACTCAATCTGAAAAAGATACAATTCAGAATTAAACAACTAAATTGAAGTCTAAATTTTCACTATAAATAAACACCCAAGGCTCAAGGAGAAAGTCATCGAAAAGTAGAAAAGAATAATTCAAACTCAAAGTTCTCAATTCATTTTAGAACTCAAAAAAAGAAACACTTGGTCAGATTAGAAATATATTCTCAGTGTTCTTTTTGTAGAGTGTGAGAGTTATTATTATTATCAGCTTTGTTAGAAGCAACTACTCATATTTCAATCTTTTGTATTCAACCCGATAGTGGTTTAGTTCCTTCTTCTATCTGCGGTTGTCAGGTTTTTAGGAGAAGACTTAGCTTATAGGGTCAAGGTGGTTAGTTCCTTTTATCATTATGCGGTTGTCAGGTTATTAGGAGAAGACTTGACTTGTAGGGTCAAGGTGGTTAGTTCCTCAAAAGTTTGGGGTTGTCAGACTTTTTGGGAAGATTGACGTGGAGGGTCAGGTGCTTTGTAATTCAAGGTATTGAATTAGTGGGTTATAAGCCTCTGAATAAGGGGATTTGATGTAGCCAAGTTAGTGGATGACACAAGATAATCTACGTGTCAAATGTATATATGCTTCCATTGCACCTTAACTCTCTTAAATCCGATTGCTCCTACTGAGAGGTCAAGCACCAAAACCAAACTAGTCTATTTATTTATATAATTATCAAAAAGTTCAACCTCTTCTTTACAAATATAAATTCAACCCCTTTTTGGTGTTTGCAACCTTCATTTGGTATCAGAGCTCGGTCTCAAGACTGAGCACTTTATAGTGTGACAAATATCGAAGGCTTAAATATGTTAGATTCTAGTGAAGAAGCTGATTGAGGAAACATCAAGAAACCACACTGTTTGAATGGATTAACATTTTGAGTATGGGAAAGACAGACTGATAAGTTTCATATATTTCACAAGATCCTGTAACTATGGGACTTGGTGGAATATGGTTATATTGCTCCAAGAATGCCGAATGGTATGAAATTCCAAAAAAGGAAATGAATGTTGATCAAAACAAGATGTACAAGATGCATCATAAGTCCAGAACATTCACGATAAATGCAATCATCTTCAAGGAGTTTGACAAGTGCACTAACAATGAGACAACAAAGAATATTTATGATTGTTTGATTCTGACCTATGAAGGAAACAAGAAAGTTCAAGAAGTAAAGGACAATCTCCTAGTCAAAATTGATGAGTTGTTCAAGATGTATGAAGATGAAGACATTGAAACAATGTTTTCCAAATTCCAGACCCTGGTCTTAGGATCAAAGGTACTTGAGAAGAGTTATACTACTACTGATCATGTGAAGAAAATTCATAGGAGTCTGACAAGGAAGTGGAAACCTAAGATCATTGCCATTTAGGAAGCAAATGATCTGAATACTCTAAAGCTAGAAGAATTAATCATCTCTCTCATATCATAAGAAATTGAGCTTGAAGAAGATGAGCTCAAAAAGAAAAACAAGACTCTGGCCTTGAAATCTAAGTAGAAGAATGTTCTAAAGGAAACATCCTAATCAGAGGATAGTGAGATGGTGCAAACATGAGAAGGGGGGGTTGAATTGTGTTTGATAAAGTTGATAACTTTTTGCTAATTGATGAAGGTTGATTGATTTTTTATTAATTACTTAGATAAGAAGCAATCGAATTCAGAAGCAACAAACAACGAAAGCATAAATAAATTTGGAACACATTAGTTTTATCCTGGTTCACCACTTACTTGGCTAGCATCCAATCCCTTCATGCAGAAGGCTTTAATCCAATAATTCATATACGTGAATATAAAGCACCTGACCGCTCCGCAGTCGTTCCTAAAAGCCTGAACACCCCAGACTTTTGAGGGAACTAACCACCTCTGACCCTCCAAGCCTAATTCTTCTCCTAACAACCTCACGACCCCAGAATTGAAGAAAGAATTAACCACCTTGACCCTGCAAGTCAAGTCTCTCATAACACCTAACAACCCCAGATTGAAGAAGGAACTATAACCATTATCGGGTTGGATACAAACCGATTCAAACTTGAAGTATTTTGGCTTCTAACAAAGCTGATAATAGATAATATTACTCACACTCTAAGAAAAAAAACACTCTAAAAATATTCTACTGACAAGTGGTTTCTCTATGTGAACTCTAAGATGAATAACAGAACTTTGAGAAATATGAAGAAATATTTCAAGATTGAACAGCTCACTTGATTTTCTCATAAATAAAGATAATGCTATATATATAAGCATTCAATGTATCGAATTTATCATTTTCTTTAAAAAAATATTAGCATGAATAGTGGTAGAATTTAAAACACAAGGAGAAGGGATTAAATATAGTTTTATTTTTTTAAATTCCATTTATGTGATATGCTATAGTAAAGAAAACAGAACAAATAAACAAGAACATAACAGAGTAAAACACGCGATTTATCTTGATTCATCTACCAATTATGGTAGCTACTCAAATGTTAAGTTTAACATGAATGATTTAATCCACTAGTTCACTACATAATAACATCTTCACTAACACCTACTAGATGATACATTCGCTAACTGTGTTCAAGTCTTCTCAAAATTTTAACTTATAAGAATCAAGCTATGAGAGGTAGCCACTAATGGGATAGGTTACAATGAGAATATGTTTAGTTTTTTGAAATTATTCTCGCGAGAGAGTGTTTCAAATTTTTTCTTTCACAACTTATCTAAGCACTTAAGTAAAATGAATGACTACAAGCAAGAGTGTAAAGATGAGGATGTATGTTCTTATAGCTTGTGCGTTTTTCTGTTTTTTCAATAAGAAGATGACGTTCTTTTATAATGAGATCGTTAGGGTTCTAACCATTGTCCGGATTGCATGAGAATTCAATATGAGTCATGAAGTTCGTGTATCTCATATCTTTTGAGATTTGATTTGGTCCTAGTAGAAATTTTTTCCAAATAGATCTCTTGTAATTGATTCAGCTATATCTTGGTATAAAGGAGGGGAAACATAAAGATAACGATGAATCAGCAGCGTGTCTTATAGACCTTCAAACAGTAGACAGATCCAGGATGAATGTTCAACAAAGGATGTGCAATGATCCGTTTCATTTGGAGCATTGAATCATTTTGACGTTGACTTTTTCAGAAATACATCATAAATCAATGTCAGACGATCAAATACCTGATTTATAAGTTGATATGTCCTCAATAAGAGGTTTTTGTGAAAATATCAGTTCACTATTGATTAGTGTTGATAAATTAATGGCTGAAGTATCATCACAGAAGGTAAAATGTTACGGCTCATTGAAATTTTGTAAATCTTCTAGTTGATGCTTCATCCACAACAACTGTAGTGCTTACAACTAGCTACTCAGATATACTCTCCTTTTGGTGTAGACAAAACACCTAATGCCTTGTCTATTTCTTGACCAAGAGAATTAAGATTCTCCCCAACAGAATGTGCAATTTCCACTAGTGTTCTTCCTTGTAGCTATCTCTTGCATAGTTAGCATCACACAAATCTATTAGCTTGTACAAGTAGAATGACTTATAACACAAATGATAGGGTTAGCTAGTGCCCTTTTCAAATATCTAAAGATCTTCTTAACAATCTTTGTACGTGGAGATGTCATATATAGGGTCAAAATGAATATGACACACACACATTATACACTAAATTAAAATTCTATTATATGAAACCAAAAAAGCTATCATTCCTTTGTATATCTTTTTTGATTTTCCTTGATCCCGACTCATCTTTGTCAAGAGAACAAGTTACTGATGCATAGGTGGTAAACGATAACCGTTACAATTCATCGGCAGTTTTAAACTTCTTATACGTATTGAATGACTTATTCTAGAATGGAATGGGGATAGTTCCTAAAGATGCATAAAGATAGTCGACGATAAAGTATTCTCTATCTTCTGCAACAAGTGCAAAATGATTTTTTTTGTATAACAGAAGTTCTTGCTTGGTTCAGTTCAAGTGAGGGGTTTATTGATTTTTAGTTTTTTATTTTATTTTATTTTATTTTTTTTTATCAATTTCGCTTAGCGAATTTATGTTTTGAGTTAACGAATTTAATCTGAAGCTAGAACTTTCAAATTAATTTTTTTTATATTTTGAAATAAGACCTTTCAACTGTTCTACGAAACGTCAATAACTGATATATAATATTTTATCAGATTTATATAAGTTAAAAATGTATGTTAAATTTATATAAGATTTTATCATTTTCAGTTTTCAGAGTAATAAAATACAAGTCTTCTTCGTTAAGTAAAAGAAATTGTTTTTTAGCGAAACCGTTGTAATCACATAATTAAAATTCAAAACAAAAACTAAAATCAAAACAAAGAATAAGGAAGTATGATCAAAATTAAAAACAATTGATTTTGTGTGTTGATAGAAGTTTAAAGTTTCAATATGATATTTCAGAAGACTTTGTTTCAATGAAAAACAATGTATATAATTTCATAAGTTGCTATTTATTGCAAAGTAATGTCTTTAATATTTTTTTACGTTATTCTCATCATAATTAGTTGTATCATTTAATGATTTTATTTGATTGGAGTACAATCAACATAAATATCAAGTCAAATGATGATTATGTCAAAATTGGAAAATAAATTTTTTTTGGGAGACCTCTTTTTTTTTATTTTTTTATTTTATATAATTGTATATTATTTGGAGGCCTTATTTTTTTCCTCTAATAAATAGTTGTGGTCTCTCACCGTATAAAAAATTAAATAAAAAATTAATGTTTTATGAAGCATAAAACAATGACTTTATTGTGCCTCTCGCTTGTGTCGATTTCTGGTAAACACTTAAAAAAAATCCAGCGTATATGATCAATGCAAAGCAATGAAAAAACAATTTGCGCAAAAACACAAACATATGAAGAAACTATCCGGCACAAAAAGACAGATGATCCAACACAACTGAAATATGTTTTTACGCTTATGAGTAACTAGCGACTCCTTTCATCATATCATATTCATTGATTTTAGTCTTATTTATCTTTAACAATTAGGTTAATAAGTAGTTACTTGTATATTTTGGTTAATTTTAGTTCTTTGATTTAATGAAATGTTATGTTTCTTAATTTCCTTGATTAAGTAGAGATCTTTCTAGTTTTGGCATTGTTACTTTGTTTTATGGTGCAGTGCTGAATTGGTGAGAAAAGTCAACATGACACTATGTGCAATATTCAACCACATCTAACTTTGTATATGTCCAATGGGATTCAATACCGAAGTGTCAAATGAAAAATAAAATCATAAGCTACAACTATTATGAGAAACCGGAGCACACATTCTGTAACACCCACCGATTTTCAAAGCGAAGGTGTATATTTTTTCAAAAGAGATTATAATAAAACAAGAAAAACAAATAAGAAATACCTTTGGATAAATAATTGATCATTATAATTTACAAGCAGCGGAAAAGTTTCTGAAAATGACGAATCCAAAGTATTTACACTTCAACAAGGTGGTGTACATAGAACCCCATCATAAATAACATGTCAAGACAAACAATATTAGTATAAGTAACAGTTTTTCCAATAAATACTGCAACACAAAAGAGGACGTCTAGTCCTATACATCAACCTAATCTGATCATCCTACAAAAAACTATACACCCTGAGTGATCTCCACGCGCCCCGTGAGATCGTCCTACATAGCTCCAGTCAAGCATTCCCATCCGTAGGGTACGAACCGGCAGGATCGTCCTGACTCTCATTTGAGGGGAAAGCCCAGATTTTCACAATAGCTGTAAAGGGTCACCAACCGAAATTAACAGATAACACATAACATTTAAGTTTTAAATGCACAGAATAACCTTTCAACTAAGCATGCACCTTAAAAGGATTTTCATATGCTAAAGTTCATATAAGCTTGCCAATTAAAAATGAAATCAAAATAAAGTTCTCAATCCATCAGTAATACATAACTGACCAAAGCATTGATAAATCAATTAAGCAATCGATTATCTAACTCAAAATAAGGATTTCTAACTGAGCCAATCGATTGCCAAATCGATTTGGTCAGTTTTGCTGAGTTCTGTGTCGCCAAATCGATTGCCAAATTGATTTTGTCAGTTTGCTGAGTCCTGTGTTGCCAAATCGATTTTGTCAGTTTTGCTGAGTTCTTGTGCTCAAGATTTCCAAATCGATTCTTGAAAAAGGATTTGAAAGGACATATTAACAATCGATTGGGTGCTAAATGATTTAGGTTAAAATAGTGAAGTTCCTGCAACTCATCCAATCGATTGGGAAATCGATTTCCCTGCTTATTCTTCCAAAAATACTTAAACTAATTCAATCACACTCACACATAACTCCAAAACTTAACACTTAGCAAAACCCACACAATCACCACGACGAATTGGTTTTCAAAACAGTTTTACAATCCATCGCACTCACACACGATAATCAATGCATAACACTTAGCAATTCCAACACAATTACCACAACAATTCCAATTCAAACCACTCAATCATATACTTGATTCAAACACGACTCGTGTGCCAAACACCCTAATGCAATGCGTATATGCAAAAATGCATGGACTCAGAATTCCAAACCAAAACCCTCCTCGAAGGGCCGTAAATCATAA
>PGWS01000143.1:0-11373 GCA_002896235.1 Cicer reticulatum | reverse complement strand
TATTTTCTTCTTCAACTAAAAGATGAAAAAATTTACATGAGTTTTTGATGTTGCTGTAAAACAGTTGAAATGTCTTATTTTATTTTTTGAAAAATATAGAAAAATAGATTTAAAAATGCTATTAATATACTAAAGAAAATTTCTATAGTTATTAAATAAAATATTAATAATTTATTTATTAAAATCTTATTTAATAATGTCACTTTAAATCTCATAATGTGTGTTGTGTCGGTGCTGCCTTAGTCGTAACCACCTTTTCTTCATTTTTTTATACTGGAGAGGAACTATTCGACATGCATGTTCTACACAATTAAGAGTTGGTGGGATGCCATAGTAGGAAGGAATGCCGAACTATATAGTGTACTCATTATACTATATAGTGTACTCATTATACGAAATATCAAGTCATTTTTATTTTGTTTTAATCATTTATTATGTATTTTTATTTTGTTTTAACCATTTGATATGTTTGGAATTAGGATCTCGGCTTGAAAATAAGTAAAGTATGATAAAATATTATTTCAGTTAGAATTTAAATTTAAATTTTTTTAAATAATTTATTTTTAACTAAAAATTTATTAATTATTTAAGATAAATTCTTTAGTTAAAGATCAAATCATTTAATATTTACATATAATTTTAATATTATATTCTAGGCATTTAGCCTTATTATTATTATTATTATTAAAAATACATACTATATTAAAATTTTATTAATTTAACTGTCAATATTTATAATTATTTAATAAAAAATTATACATGTTATTTAAAAATTATTGATGAAATATGCAAATCATTTAAATAAAACCAAACATTCGTAGTTGAGCTAGCTAACAAACTTTTAATTAATAGTTAAATTTATATTGTTATTTGTAAGAAGTTATTATTAGAAGTAACTCTATTTCATAGTATGGACGACTAAATGAAGAATAATATTGAATATATATAAATTGGCCTATGGCTCATGCTCATGCAGACACAAACGGCTAGCTAGCGGTCGATTACCCTTTACTAATAAATATTGTATATTAGTAAAATATTAAGAGTTTATCCATTTATATAACTCTTCATTTTATAGAGGACGATTTAATAGTTTATTCCCAAATGTCATATATTAAAATGCTCTTGAATTTAATGAGACTCATTTTTATTGGATAAAAATCAAATTAATGAAAACCGAATTAATGGTCGTTCAATCGGTTGAATGTTGGATGCCTCTCAAAGAAACAGGAAGATGACACTTTGATTCAATATTTTGAACTTTGAATTTTTTTATCTACACTTATTACAAATTAGTCTAATTTTGATTAACTCGATATAGATGTATTTTTATTTAATAATTTTTATTCTTATGTATAAAACAAGCAACTTTATTCATAATAATTTTTTTATCTTATATATAAACAAAAACTTAATAAATTCAATTCTATTTAATCTGTTTAATTCCAAAAAATCTCATAATCCAAATTCAACTAATATTTAATACTCTCGTACTTTTTTAATCTGTTTACTTTTGTTTTTGTCCCGAGACGCAATTACTCACGTGGCACTTGTACCATTCCGCGTTTCAAACTTGCTTGTAAATTTCACAAGAATAGCAGAAACGAAAGTTTCCAACGCTATATAGTTCTCTCCCTCCTCTGATGTTAGTTTTACAGCTAACATTTTTATCCGAAATGATTTCTTTTAAGTTGTTTTTCTCACGTTCTTTACTCAAATATGTGGTTTTGATATCTATTTAGTTTTGTTTATCGTGATTTCTTTTCCTTAGTGCGGTATTTTGAGTTTTTCGTTTAGGGTGTTAGGTGTGATGTTCGTTGTTTTGATTTTTCAACTTGTTACCGTATTCATTTGATTTCAGATTGACATATCAAATTTTGATTTAGTACAAATTCATTCAATGATTTTAACGTTTTCAAAAGTTGCAGTTACGATCGCATGAGTGTTTTAACACTTCAATTTTATCATATTTGTAAGTTTTGTCACAGTTATTGACATTATATCGTTTATACTATTAACTTAAATGTCGTGAATGTATTTACAAATTTATTTATTTTTAATTTTTAACAACTGTTGAATGTATGTATCGATATAATTTCTATTTATTGTGAATAATGATCATTTTTCATAAATAAAAAAGAAAAACTTGCTTTGTAACTTGGTTTACTGAACTGTTTTCAATTTTCTTTTATTTTTTCTAATATTTTGTTTGAAAATTTGGTTACTCGTCTATTATTCTCATTTCATTTGTCTTTTTTTATTTTCGTTTTCTTAATTTAATTTTGTCATCAATTTGCACCAAATTCTTTTGAGAAAATTTTTATAATCGAAAAATCATTTAGAAAAATAGAAAAGTACTTCAATCATATTATTATCAATACCAACACCAATACTACTATTGAGAAGTTTTAGGTGGAATATACTACTTTAAAATGAAATATAATTAAAATAATTATTAAAAGAATTGATATATTTTAATCTTAATTTTAATTAAATATATTAAATTTTATTATTCAATTTTTATTTATATTTTTATTCTAAAATAAGTATAAACATAATTCAAATTACTAAGTATCCTATATTAATACTCAGACTCCAATTTTATTTTCTCAGGTTTGCATTTATTGTAAGAGTTGGAAGTTGGAAATTAATTGAACTTAAAATAAAGATCGTGTGAATTAAAAAATTATAGAAATGATATATAATATAGATTTTATACAATATTAGTGTATATAAGACGAATATAAGACTTTCTGGAGGTGTGTTTTCAACATGTACTTAATTTATGAATGAGAGGAATACACTAAACTTGGCCACAATTCATTCAGAGTTAGTATCTTTATGGACTTTGTATGTGATTATTAATTTTTAGTAGCTGAATAGTAATAGTAATAGTAATTGTAATATAATAATTTTAATGCGTTTTTCTCTCTCTATGTTATTGTCACACTTTTTGTGTTATGTTTGACTAAATCCTCCTTGTTCGGTTCCAACGATCCACAAATCTTACATTTATGTTTTTTGACTTTGTTCACTTCAGAAAGTGCTCCAAAAACTCAAAACTTTTTGAGTTTTTTCTCACTACGCGAAAAATAGTATTTTACAGCGTTTTTTTCTAAGCCATTTACAGCGCTTTTTCAAAAAATTAAGCGCTGTAGTATTAACACTTTAAAAAGATACAACATCGCTTTTTAAAAATAAAAAAGCGCTGTAAATCCTTCTAAAAACGCGCTGCTAGTTGTACTAGTTTTACATCGCTTTTTCAAAAAAAAACGATGTAATAGGTGCATTCTTATGCACGTTTTACAGCGCTTTTTAAAATAGAAAAACGTTGTAAATCCCTTCTAAAAATGCGCTGCTTTGTTGATACTAGTTTTACAGCGCTTTTCTCAAAAAAACGTTGTAATAGGTGCATTCTTATGCACGTTTTCAGCGTTGCATTTTTTATTCTATTTTTTATTAAAAAACGCTGTAAATGAAATTTTTAAAATAACACTTGTTTTGTATAAACAGATTTTTTATGGCATTTTTTACGAAAGCGCTGTCTTTTAATTTTTCTTCCAAAATCATTTTCACCGCAGCAATCAGTTTAACAATCAGTTTCATCCTGCAATCATTTTTCATCCAGCAATCAGTTTACAATCAGTTTTTCATCCAACAATCATTTCACAACAACAGAACTACATAACTTTATAACTTTATATTGACACATCAGTTCACAACAAACTTGTAACGTTACAACACATGATATTGACACAATATTACATATTTTTACATTTACATATTCACAAAAATACAGAACTATATAACTTTACATATTCACAACAGAACCTTGCAACACAACACATATATTTACATTTACATATTCACAACCTTGCAGCATGCTAATTTCCTAGCAAATCGAATAATTTTCATTTCGATCACATACTTACATCAGTCTTCGTTATTTCAGTTAGATCTCTTTCAGAGTATGTTTGGACTAGAATTGTCAAAGTACTGTGCGATATAAAATTTTGAACATTAAATAAGTTAGAATCAAATATATACATAAGTTTATATAATGAAAATCAAAATATAATGAAAATACCGTACTCGTTTCTGGATTATAGTTTGATTTCATATCAACAATCTCATTCATGAATCGCAATATATAGTACCCGCAGTCTATATTGTTAGTTTTGACGAGGGTACTATAAAATAAAACATATAAGTCAATAAATATTTGTGCATTGATTGTTAATGAAATCTTAAAGGCATATATTTCAAACCCTTTATTGGAATCCATGTGATGTTATTTGACTTTTGTTTCGACACTGTAGCACCCCTTTGAGACGAAAACTTGTAAAACACTATCAAATAAATGTGATTATTATAGCATTACACAAACACATTATTTATATATTTATATAATATGTAAGAAATAAATGAATATTACTTACGTGTCGAAGATAGTCTTTATATCCGAGTGATTGCTGTAATGGTCGTGCAATGGGATCTAAATTAGTATATATAACTTCATAGGTCCATTGATTATAGACATCACCCAATGTGCCCTACAACAACAAAAATTGGTTGACAATTTTGTTTACACAACTAATAAATTAAGATCTCATTAAATTAAAAGATATAAAATAAAGAATATATAAATTACGTACTAATCATATGGCGCAAGGACAACTTATCCTTCTCTTTATTCCAATAGGATATCTACAACCATATTTGTCTTTATAAACATTCAACTGGATCGAGTTTAAACATTGAAAGCTTATGCGGAGACAAGAGAAAATCTATCTGACAATTTTGCGCGTGCACACCAACTTCTCATACAAAAACTTCAATGAAAATGTCAAATTAGATTAATTACCAATAAATCAATTAAAAGTAATTTTTATCTTAAATAAAGTATTTTACCTAATGTATAAGCTAAAGACAGTAGCACTCAACTCCTTATGATTGAGAAGTTCGGTATATGTGCTCCCTTTTCAAGTAGTTCTTCATACTAATCTCCAAAAATAGCTTTCTCTCCATGCTTATCATATGTGAATCATTGTGTCCATATTCGTTTTTGCTTGTATGTCAAGACACGACCCAAATCGAGCAAGGCGTGATGACTTATTTAGGAGCAGCAACTGATTTACTCCGATCCAGTTTTTTTAATTTTGACAGCTTTATTAACCCTCCCAAATTTTGAAGTTTGCCAAGCTTTATTTTTACCTCGAACATTCCAACTGTGGTGAGACTTTATTAGCAGGTTTTCTCTGCGGGTGGTTTTGGATTGAATCTGAAAAAATGATGTTAATCAGTTTGTTAGTTAATTGAATATGAAAATAATGACAAACTTGCCAGAATAAATGTGACAAACCTTTTCCGGTAAACAGTGCTAACTCGTTGCGGGGAATCTTTTCTTCATTCCCTTTAGACTTTGTATGAATCTAATAAATGTGAAATTAAAGCTAAGAAAGCGGAAAACAATCAGCAATTAAATTATAATCAATCATAATCATAGCATAGTGCAATTAAATATACATAATCAATTCAAACTACATTTCAATTATACAAACATTTCAATTAAACATACCTTATCAAATAGGGCAACAAAATTTTGGGCATGCACACGTAACTACCTATTGCCTTCTCCCAAATACTTCATATCTCCATCGTATGTCCGGTAATAGGCAACGGTGCATTGGGGTTCAAAATGCAATCACGGTAGATTAACTTTGACATAGCCGCATGGATCGAGTGTTGTGCAAATATTTCTCCCAACAGTATTGTACAATGTTCCTTTTCCAAACCTTGCGATGAGCAGGAGGAGGATAAAATACAACACGCAAGTAGAGACACCCTAAAATCCAATGGTTAATACATACAGTATGTGAAACAATTAGGTTGAATGAATTTCTTATATTATTAAGTAATTAATTGATACCTCGGGAAGAATTTTAAGACCAATGTTGCAACTAGCGTTTTCACTCTCCATTTGTATTTCACGTTGGAGCTTATCTGGAAGTTGCTTTTCTTTATTCGTCTTCACCAAGAATGCCACTTGCTCTATTAGGACTTTGAGATTCTCTAATACTTCCTCATTAGATGGATTTGGGCGCTTCTCTTGTGAAAAATAGCGGATGGAGTTACGCCCAAATCCTGTTCCCCCTCACACACGACCAGAATATTCAGGAAACAATAAATACTTTACCGAGTATGTCCCTGCATCTAACTTGTTTGTTGTCCTCTTGATTTTCAGAAATTTGTTCTAGATTCTCCTAAAATACACATAAGATTAAATAGATAAGTTCATATATCATTTTAAAATACTATATAAAAAAATATTAAAAGTGATAATATACTTACACAAAGTTGTATCACTTTTTGAACATTTTCATTATCAACAACTCCATCTTATTTACACGAGCCTCCTTCCATAAAATATGACGACCCAATGCGGTTGATCGATGAGTCATTGTAAGCTATTCATTAAGACATAAACAAAAGCTATTCGTTAATCATAAACAAAAGCTAATCGTTATGATCATAAACAAAAAATATTAGTAGTAGAAACTATAGTTTTATAATGTACCACATTATATAAAAGTGATGTTTACTTTAAAATTTTTCGCTCTAAACATGCATATCCCATACGAGATTTTTTGTATGGATTGCGTTGGATTTTTTGGCAGCTCGCGATTTGAGTACTTATACTCTATATAAAAATAAAATAACAATCGTTTAAAAATTTAAAATATGCTATTGAATATGAATAATAAACACAAATGCTAATAAATTAATCAACTTACCACAAACGCGGGGTCTGCAATGTTTAGCGTACAAATGCGCTCCATTTCGTCATTGATATATATAGTGTTTATATATTTTTGGAGCTTCAACATTCAATATTTCCATCACGATATCTTAGATAACAGTTTGACAGATGAGATTTTAAATCTCCGGTGTGTTTTTCCGGCAACTCTAAGCACATAAGTTTTTCCCACCTCATCATCATCAAAAATGAAGACTGTAAACCAAATAAAAATATAGTTTGAAGTAAAGCCTATTTTCAATGGAAAAAAATTATAAAGTAATAAAAAAGTGGAGTAAAAAAGTTACTCTTATATCATTACCACAATATATCTTTTGCATCCTTCAAAGCCTTATCTCTCCAATCTCCAATTGTAATTGGGATATTCTGCGAACAACAACACCAATATAAACTACCAACATGGAAACTGTTGGCTCTCAATTGTCTAGCCACTTTTATTCATCCCACCTAATAAACTCATATAGTAAGTACATGCTTTCAAAAAAGATAATAAATATAAACAGCAAACAAAGTATAGTATACCTCAAATTTTATGCCATTACTTATTGATTTTATGACATTTTTGCATAATGGTTGCACCACGTTTAACTTAATTTTCATAAGTTTTAGTGTTGACAACTTCCTCATTTTGACGATCTAAAGCCTGTTTTAGAATCATCCATTTATCTACAACATAGTTCAACATGCAGTTCAGTATAACTTCAGAAAGTTCAACATGCAGTAGTCTATGTACATAGCAGTATAATTCAACATGCTTTTAGTGACAACAAAAAATTAATAAATACAATACTTGAAAGTGCCAAGGAAATACGTAGGGTTTGTAGGTTACGGCTTCGTTTAAGAAGGAACATCGAGAATGCGCTGAAATACGAACGGTTCGTAGGACAGAGTTGGGTTCGCAGAAATACGTAATGAGGGTTACATATTTCAATGAGAAGAGTACATAATAATGTTCGTAGGGATAGTAACAAAGATGGAGATGGTTCGCAATGGAGATGGTTGACAATATGGTTCGTAGGACAGTAAGGTTCGCAATGAGAAGGACATTGAAAAGGATGATGACACTGAAGCATAGAGAAGTTTATGCAATGAAGAGGAAACTGAAGCGGTTTATTGTTATATATAAAACCCTATTACAACGCTTTTTTGAAAGAACGCTGTAAAAAACCTCCATATTTTATTTTTTAAAAGCATATTACAGCATTTTTTTAGAAGTTTATTGACAAAAGCGCTGTAAAATTACAAGTTTATGTTCAGTTCAGTTCAAGTAAAATACTTATATTTGGATTTTTTTTTCTTCCAAATAATTAGTTAAATACCTATATATATCAGTGCTAAATTACATGATCAGCTCATATTGGGATGATCAGTTCAAGTTCAAGAAAAATTCCCAGTACTCAAACAAAGCTTTTTCAAGTTCAATATAAGCTGAAAATCAGTTATGGCAGGTCAAACGTACACTTTAATTACATGAGCTTAGTATAAAACACTAAGATCGAGCTAAATATAAGCAGGAAATAAGTATAAGCAGAAAATCAAATACAGTTCAAGCTAAATACTAAAATGCTCAATTCTGGCAGATCAAACAATTAAATTACATGAACTTAGTTCAGATTACATGGCTTATATAAAACAATTAAACGCATTAAGATGCCCTTCTTCTTTTCCTGGTGGGATTCACATTTGTTTGTCCATTAACGATACGAAACGATGGATTAATCCAAATTCCCTCATCATGATCATCTCTATGATATAAACCATCATCAATTGAATCAATTTCATGTGGTTGTGATGTTGCAAAGAAAAGATCATTACCAACATCTTCATCATTATTGTTATCATCACTTATTTTATTGGTCGATAGGACAACAAACCATTTATCATCAACATGATCAGTGACATAAAACACTTGTTGAGCTTGCGACGCTAAAATAAAAGGCTCATCTTTGTATCACACCCTATTAAAATCGACAAGCAAGAACCCTGACTCATCAATTCGAACGCCATTATTATTATCGACCCACTTGCAACAAAATATGGGAACACGAAACATTGTGTAGTCTAACTCTTGTATGCGCTCGATAACTCCAAAATATGATAGATTTGCATACATTGGGTTTTTGTCTTTGCACTTGAGATATGCATCGCCATCATCTACGAGAGTGACTCCGCTATTTGCATAGTGGTTTGATCATCTTGTTCTTTGGTATAAAATGTGTAATCCATTAATTACATAACTGGTGTAAGAAAAGACATGTAAACTCGGACCATTGCTAGCCACCTCAATCTCTGTGAAATTGATCTAGGATCTATATCAAACTTAGACTTTATGTGATTATTTAACTATGTTATATAAAAACTTCGATTGTGCTCTCGAGTTATCCAATTTTGATTCCTATTCATGTTCAAACTAGATAATTGATCCATGTGTATTGTAACATACAGTTGGGACCTCATCATCATTGTGCAGAACATACATTTGTGCCTGCTCCCATTATGTCCTTGATATAATCATTAGTCTCTTTACAATTATCCCTTCTTCCGAACTATTCTTACCGAATGACGAGACATGGAACCCTATGGACTTAACATTGGAATAATATTCAGTACAAAGTTGTCGGGCAGCTTCTTCGACAATGCTTACCCAGATTTAGCAATACAACCTTTTGGTCGACTTCTACTTTTTACGTACCTTAATATTTTCATATATCGTTCTACAGGATAGCATCCATCTCATATAGTTGACCCACCAAAGTCTGTGTCTTCTTAAGCTGTGATGAACAGTAAGGTGAACCATCTATATCAAGAAAAACGAGGGTGGGAAATTCATTTAAGTTCCACACTAAAGTAACTACACAATTTCCTCTGCAATATCGGTAATTTCTTAGACTCCGATCACTTTACTACCAAATTCCTCTGAAGAAGAAACATAATCTGTTATGCTCGTCGGAAATTAATTATCAGTAAAATGGAACTATACCTATTGGGACAATATGCTCCATTAGAATATGACAATCATGGGTCATCAAAACCTTTATACATGAGTCTTTCATACAAACTAAATTTTTAATGTTTGAAGAGTATCCTTCTGGAACTTTAACTTTGTGTAGAAATTTACATAAAACAATTTTTTCCTTTCTAGATAGAGTATGAGCGGCTGGAGGTAGATATGTGTGATTTCCTTTCTTTACGGAACCCAATTCATTTCTTATTCCCATATCAACCAAGTCCAATCTTGCATTGATACCATCTTTAGACTTTCCTAGAACATTGAGTAACGTACCATGTAAGACCCATAATTTTAAAGTACACTTTATGTATTTTAGTGTATTTTGGTATTGAACTCGGAGGCTTTTTAGCCAAAGTTATTAATATTTTGGAGTTTAGTATGACCAAAATAGATATTTTTGATGCCGATTAGAATTACTCGTCGATGAAGTAAATTAAATTAACTGCAGTGAATCTATTTACGAAGAATTTAATGCGTTATGGGTGAAATGGTAATTTAAACAAATATTTAATTATTTTGAGATATTGTTAAAAGTAATTAATATATATATATATATATATATATACGATAGTATATATATATTACATATATATATATATTATAGATTAATTATATATATATATATATATACATATTTGTTTGGAGAGAAAAGAAAAGGAAATAGAAAGGAAAGAAGGAAAAAGAAAGAAGAGAAAAACAAAGGAAAGAAACACAAAGGAAAAAAAGAAAACATTTTCCGTCTCCTTCCTCTCACTGCCTCGTGTGACTCCCTCCCTCCTTCCTCCATTTTTCGTTTTTCTTTGCTTCCTTTAAGTTCAAGAATTGAAACCCAAGGCTAGTGGGTGAGAAAGATCAAGTTCCCAACTCCTTCCTCCTTTTCGGATTCGAAAGCGGAGTTAGGGATTTCAAAACCGTCAAACACAAACCTCCCTGTTTCATCTAGATCTAAGCTTCGTTTCGCGAAGAGATAAAAGGGAAAGTTGCTCACTACCACACTACGGTGCTAGGGAACCAACTTTGGAGGCGACGTTGCGAGCGGAGATTTTACCCCGGAGTTTACTTCCGCGGTAATCACCGCCACGTAATCGAAACGTTAAATCTAACGTGAAGGTAAGGCTCCTTCCAAACTTCTAGTTTCATTTTAGGTGACTTATTGTGGTTGTGTGGGAAGGAATTTGTTACGGTAGTGTTGACATATGGGGGAAAATGAAATCTAAGGATTTGATGGGTAAAAGTCTTAGAGTATAGTTTTGGTTACATTAGATGAATGATTACGTTGAAAATAGAGTTAGAACTCTATTTATGTATGATTTTGAGAAAATGAAACTTGTTTGTTTTGAGTGGCCGTGGAGTTAGTGTTGATCTTGGTGTTCGTCGTAGTTTGACGTGTTCTTAATTAATCTGATGAAATTTGATATGTGTATGGTGGGATTTTGTGAGAGAAATGAATTGATGTGTTTTGGTGTGGATCGTGGAATTGAATTGATAATCTGTTTGAGTTTGTTTGTGTGGAATTTGAAAACCATTAGAGTTAAACGAGTATTAA
>PGWS01000140.1:0-12173 GCA_002896235.1 Cicer reticulatum | reverse complement strand
AAAACTAAATATTGTACAATAAAATATATATACATCTAAACATCATGGAAAACTAGACAGGTTGATTTCTTCTATTTATTCCTATAAACTCTCTTATGACCTTTCTTATTTGAAAATTTTATTTTAGCCAACAGCTACAAAGAAGCATGGACAATATATTGGCACCTGTGTGAAAGTCTTGGATATGACTGGTTTGAAATTTTCAGCACTAAACCAATTAAGGGTATGTTAGCAATTGAGGAAATATTATTTTTGATGACAATGTCCCACTGCAATTGAAGTAGTATTATCAAATAGCGGCGCTGTAGCATAACAGAATTTGGACAAATTGCTATTATTCTGCAATACACTATATAATACAAAATATTGTTGGATAGTGGCTATAGCGGTGCTATTGTACTGTAGTGGAGCAGAGTTTGAACAAACTTCTATGTTTCGTGATCTGTGATTGACAACATTGAATTGAAGTTTCTCATGTCTCGTCTCTTAATGTATTTTGATGCTTTTATAGTTGACATTTCGTGTTTGATCACTGCATTTTGCAGCTTTTGACGGCGATATCTACAATAGATGACTTGAACTACCCGGAAAAGACAGATACATACTATATTGTTAATGCACCATATGTATTCTCTGCATGTTGGAAGGTTTGTGAGTTTGACCTTCTTTACTTCTCACCTTTAATTCCATTATCATAATTCAAATTCCAAAGATTATTAACTGAACTTTTTTAATAATAATTGGAAGGTTGTAAGGCCTCTTTTGCAAGAAAGAACAAGGAGGAAAATTCAGGTGCTGCAAGGCTGCGGGAAGGATGAATTACTCAAGGTAAACGTTAACATTATGTCGTAAGCGCATAAATTCAATGAGCTATATGTATGTGTTTGGATATATGCATTGAAAAACCCTCTCTATGTGGTATGTCATAAATCTTTCATATTTCTCCTTCCTAATTTTTCACGAGGAAGTGTTATCAAGTAGCAATTATAGCAACATTACAGCATAGCAGAATTTGAATAAATCACTTTTGTTCTACGATACGCTATTTAGTATAAAATGTTATCAAATTGCAAAATTTGAATAAATCACTATGGTTCTGCTGATTGAACATGATATTGTGACTTGAAAAGGAACATAACCAATCCGAATTTTCTTCTTTTTTCTCAGGTAATGGACTATGCATCTCTCCCACACTTTTGCAAAAAACAAGATTCGAAGTCATCAAGACATAATACATCAGCAGGAGTAAATACTACTGAAAACTGTTTCTCCTTCAATCATGTCTTCCATCAACAACTCTACAACTACATAAAGCAACAAGCTAACTTTGTTGAGTCGATATCGCCAATGAGACAAGGATCCTTCTATGTAGACATACCAGAGCCAGACCCTGATGATGCCAAAATAGCAAAGACCATTGAAGTTGAGTTTCACAAATTGGAAAATCAGAATAATGGAACCATTGAAGTTGAGTTTCACAAATTGG
The DNA here is from genome assembly GCA_002896235.1 of Cicer reticulatum. Classification (NCBI taxonomy): domain Eukaryota; kingdom Viridiplantae; phylum Streptophyta; class Magnoliopsida; order Fabales; family Fabaceae; genus Cicer; species Cicer reticulatum. The sequence goes on along the minus strand of PGWS01000140.1, from coordinate 10,687 downwards.
AAATTCAGAATAATGGTTTTACTAACTCACTAAATGGTCTTGCAGTTAATGGTCATTGAGTGGAAATTGGGTCACTTTTATTTCTTGATTGCTTTATGATATATATCTATTTGATATGGAAGGTTATACCTGTTCTTTATAAAGGGTTATATACCAAGTTATTATTTTAGATGTAATATTGTAATGTTTGCATCAACTCGATGCAAATATCTTCAGATACAAGCTTTAATCTAATTTCTATAACCATGTTGGATAATGAGTATATGATATAATATTTGTTTAACATAGAAAAGATGGCACCATGTTATAAATGATATGATTAATAGTTTGATGCCATTGTTCCTTGAATTTCTTTATTTTAGTTATTTGATATCAAAAGTTTTCTCAACATAGTTAGTTCGTATAAGGTGCTTAATTCCAATATTTGATAATACTTTGCAATAATGAATTATACTCTTAGGTTTTCACAATAAATTATACTGCTCTACAATTAAAAATGACAATGTCCTTTTAATTATTTACATTAATAACATATTCACATATCCTTGCACGCAGAGTAGTTATTCAACTGTCTATCCATCAATCAGTCTTTCGATCTTAAACAAAATATATCATTTTTGACATTAATAGAACATATTTTCGGAACTTTAATTCCTCTATTCTCCTAATTTGTTCGGAAAAAATACCTTAATTACAACTTTTATAAAAATTTGTAGGTGTTGGATAATTTATATATATAAAATTAGGTGACTTCAAATGATTAATTGTTAGATATACCCAACAAAACTCCATAGTAAACAAAAAAAACTAGTAGATATATTAGTAATTAACTCATCAATAGTGCTTTCACTTAACTTTTACTCTATCTGACACACACACACATGACACATGACATAGGTCCAGTGAAAGGATTCAATCCACCAATCATGAAAGCTTAATATCAACAGAAAAATACCAATATTTTTTACCAATAGATTTTAATTTTTTTCTACTGGTTCCATTTACATATAATGCATGTCCCCAAACTATTAACACCACACAATATACTTTCCTTCAAACACACTTCATTATCATAATCTAAACAAATTCCTCAACTACACACAAATCAACATGTTTTGTTTTCTCTCACATTCATTCAGCACCTTCTGCACAAACTATACAGGATTCTCACCAGGTAAATAAGAAGCAGATCCACCTTCAACATAGTTTTTCTTCCTATGAAAGATACCACTGATATTCGGCAACACGGTTTTCTTCGAAACCGAAACCTTCTCTTTTTCCAACTTCCTCACTTCAACTGTTGTATGAGGAGGAGGAGGAGGATTCTGCTTTTGAAACCTATAATGCTGAGGAGATGATTGCGACGACATCTGTGTTTCAGCCAGTATTCGAGCTGCAGCTTCGGCTGCCTTTTTCTGCTCCCGCTCGCGCCATCTTCGAAGCTCGCTCTCTACCGCCCTCTTTGCTGCTTCGGCCATCTCAGCCTTTTTCAAGGCCTCTTGTGTCGCAGTCTTCATATCATCAATCTCCTTCTGAGTTGCTTCCAACTTTTGCAAAACCTCGTTTTCGCTAGCCTTCACGGCTTCTACCTGTGCCTTGGCGGCATCCACTTTCATGTCTGCTAATTTATCAGACTCCTCGACTTTCCGATTCAGCGACTCAAACTCCTCCACCGAGATTGTAATCACGGCACCAGATTCCGACGACGTTGATGCGCGTGCAGCACTGGTCCTTTCGGTTAGTGCTGTAATCTGCTCGAGAGCACTAGCTTCGGCTGCTTTTGCTGCTTCTGCTTCTTCCATTGCTTCTTTAAGCTTTTTCTCTGCATCTTCTAATGCAAGCTTGGTAGCTTCAGCTTCCTTCTTTAACTCGGCTGTCTTGTTCTTCATATCTTCTGCTTCCCGCCGTGCATCCTCGGTTTCAGATGTCAGCTGACTCAGCGTCGAGATCATTTCCTCAGATGCACCTCTAACCTTAGATTCTTCGGTCAAACAGGTTTCAAGCTCAGACCTACTTTTGCGGAGTTTGACATGTAGATTACCGACATTGGATTCCGTTTCCGACTCTTTGTCCTTCAATTCCAAATGTTCTTTCTTTACCTTCTCTATTTCCACCTTCAGAGTCTCTACCAAGGTTCTAAGAGAGTTTTCCTCATCGACTACTTTCTGCAGTGATTCTTTAGCACCATCAAGCTCCGAAGTAATGGTTTTCACAGAGTCCAAGTCAGATGACCTTTTGTTTTCCATTTCCGTTTGCAGAACTGCAATTTCACTCATTGCCTCAGCCAACTGCACCTCAAGATTTTTCGTCAGATTAGGACTGAATTCCTTTTTTAAAGCAAGTAATTTCTTTTCGGATTGTTCAAGGGTAGCTTTATATGATTGTCTAAGAGCATCTTTCTCGGTTAATATCGATGCTTGCTGTTGCTGTGCTTCCACGAATGCAAGTTTTTCTTGCTCAATTGACTCCTTTGCAGCTGAAATTTCTTTCAACAGCTCAGATACCCTTAACGTGTTTTCCTTCATCAAATTTTCAGCTTCTGCTGCTTGCTTGAGAGCCAACGCTGTTGCATCCGAGGATGAATCATATTCCTGACGAGTTTTCCTCAGTTCTTGCTTAGCAGCATCAGTTCTGTCATTATTGATGCATACCTTTTAACTGCAGTTTCTAACTCTTCTTTCCAGGCATCGTTTTATTCCATCAGAGTCGCCATACTTTCTGTTTCGCCTGAACTTTTGCAGCTTCTTGTTGCCTTGATTTGCTAACTCCCTAGATTCAGTGATAAGTTTTAGCTTTTTGTGTCAACTCCTCGACTGTCCTTTTAGCCCTTTGGAGCTCCACAAGAGCTTTGAGCCTTAGTAGTTTCAGCATTCTTTACTTGTTCTTTTAAACTTGTTTTGAGCTCTTTTTGGGCTACATGAAGTTCTGTCTCCTTCGCCAAAACTCTCTAGTGAAAAGAAGAAAATTGAAAATCTACCACTATAATGAAAAAAGACAAAATGCTTATAAGCTTGAAGAAGGAAATTGTAATATTGCCATAAGGTAACCTAGTTCCTGCAGTTTCTCAAAAGATTGAGAAGAGCTTGTTTAAGGAAAAGCTTTTTGTTTTCCACCTTTTTATTTATTATTAAATAATTTGACAAATAATGTGACATTGTTTTCCATTATATTCCTTAAAGAGACGACAAAATACGTACTGGTAAGTCAAAGTTGATTGATATATGTCTTAGTGGAAAACAACGTTTATATTGTTTTTACCACTTGTACAAAATCTTTGACAATGGAAACGAATAAGTTTAAAAAAAATAGGACGGTACAATATGAGTTAACAATTGTTCAGATGAAAACAGAAACCATTTCCATATAGGAAAACCAAACATAATCTTTGTGTGTATAGATCCAATTAAAAAGTAGACTTCTATGGTAATTAATTATTAATACAGCGAATATAGTTTTGCATAATGTTATTACATGGCAGACGTAACATAGTTCTCGAATTGATCAAAACAAGTCCCTTCATATCCATGAGATATTCCCATTTAAAATGGTCAACACGACACCATGTTGTGACCAAATCTACAAAAAAAGATACTGAACAGAAAAGTAATAACACAGTCAAGTATTCATCAGAGAACACAGTAACATTGGCATATTATCTTTCACGACGCATAGAAACTTCCTGATATGGAGACACCACCATAAGGATTGATTAGTTTCGAAATGTCATACCGGCGATATCTGCACCACAATTTAGTAGAGTACTAGTGTGATGATTTTATGAATATGATATATCATAAAGGAAAATCCAAACCATCTACAACTTAAGATAATCTAACTTGCAGAAGTCAGAATTATTATTTTTTAAAATAAAAGCTTACAACATTCTGAAAGTGTAATCTAAGGGCCAAAGTAAATAAACCGAAAAATATGTTAAAAGTTGCCTTATTCAGAATTTGAGATAACTTTTAAGTTCGAAAATACTCTGTATCGTATAGCCTACAATTGCTAACATTTTGTACTAAGTATGTGTATCGTTGAACAATAGCGATTTGTTCAACGAACTTCATTCGTTACACAGCTGCCTGCGCACATATACTATCTATATTTATACTCCATTTAACAATGGATTTGTGCCTGAGACAAAACATAACTAATACAAACTGAAACAATACGTCGGCAGAATAAGCTTTTGCGCTTCTTAGATGATAGGTCTTTCCCCAGAGAAAGACCTTCACCAAATAGATTTCACAGCATCTTTAACAGCTTGAAAGGTGGGCTGGTGTCAATCTCTCCAACCCTGGTTTTGGACTTTGGATTGGGAGAGTCCGTAGCAGTGTGCCGGATTTTCGCTACCATTGTACTTTAGAGATCTAACTATTAAGCACCTCAAAAACCAACCTGTTATTATAAACATGTTAGAGAAGGAAATTTAAACTAAAAGTATTATCATCACCATAACTGTAAAATAAGGACAATTATCCACATAAAAGTTAAAAGCAATCCCAAGTTTCAAAAACAGGCTTTTCAAACATAGCTCTATTTGGGTAAAAAAAATAGAGGATGACGGATAAACTAGCTAATGGGTGGATGAACTTAAAGCAGATAAGCTAACTGATAGTTGATATAGGATAAGCAAGCTGATTGAATTTTAAAATATTTGATAATATTATTAGCTAATCATGATAAGTATTAAAATGACAATAAAAATATATTTATTAATCAATTTTTTAATTGTTCAATTAAGATAATGAGGGGGTAAAACTGAGAAAAAATATGGAACACTACAAGCTATAAGATCAAACGCTACTTGAAGTAGTATCTTAAATGCTATAAGCTCTGGGTCTATTTTGGGTCATGTGAGCTTATACACTATAAACTAGCGGTTGGCCTTGCCAAACGCACACATAAAGTAAGACCACAACAAATAACCTTTAAAATAGGAATTTGGCATAAAAATGATTGCTGTGCAGTGTTAATACTCTAACTCAAGATAGATATGATTGGAAGACCTTATAATCAGTAATAACACTGGGCCATCAGGTTCAATGAAAAAGCTTGAAACAGTAAGATTCTCTCTTAAAATACTTAATTTACCTATCAATAAGCTTACTTTGGATTAATATCCACATAGTCCATGATTCCAGAATCTAACAAGTAAGATCCATTAAAAACAATACACATAATGCATAAACCCAGCAAATAATTAATAATAGTGCAGTTTTAACAATTCATGTTAAACATGAAACAGTCCATTCACAATTGCAAAACCTAATACATAAAGAATGTCAGGAGCTTTCAGCTGTGCAAATAAGTCCCAACAACCAAAAATGCAAAAATTGCATGCAATTCAAAATTAATATGTGAAAATAGCACCAAAATATTTCAAATTCAACTCATTATTTTAATTCCAAAGACTTTTTCAGTTCAAAGCATCACCTTCAGAATGAAAAGAACATAAAAAATTTAAAAATATTTAATTAAAATTTGTCGACAAACACAAAGTCAAGGGTCAAAATCACAGGGCAAATGAAGAACACTGCAAATTGAAAGTCCATGAGCAAACAAAAAAAACAAGTTGGGTCTAAACGACAGAAAACAAGACCAAACACCACAAACAAAACTTAAATTTAAAACGACAAAAAGAAAAGCAAAAACAGCGAAGAGTAACAAAAAAAGAAAAAACAAAGGAAGCAAAATAAAGTAGCTAGTTCAAAACCCATCAAGAAAATCCAAAAATACTTTAAAACCCAGAATCTCAAAAAAACAATAAACCTTCTAGCTTTAACTAAATCAGCAAGAAAATCCATCAAAAAAATTAAAAATAAAAACATAAACTCACCTTCCAGAATCATTTCTTCAAAACTTGTTCCAACTACTAACAAAACTCAGTGATTTTGAATCTCAAAGTGAGAAAGAGAGAGAGAGTTGGGTGGAGAGAGAAAGTGATGGATGTGTTTGAAAAATACAAAAGCTGTTGAAGACAAATTTTTGCATCAGACATAATAGTAACAAACAACACAAACAAACAAGACGGGGATGAGAATGAGAGGTGTAATATCAGCTGCATCCGTTTCTATTTTAAAACTTGTGTTCCTGCTTCGGGGTGTGTTTGCTTTGGTGACTTTTAGTTTGTGAAAAGGACTTTTTCTGTCCTTAAGAAGAGGACACAGCGTGTGAAAAGGGATAGGAACATGTGAGTGTCCGCCACGTCATCATATCACGGTTCAAAATGAAACAGTGTTGGTGAGATGACTTAAAATATTAATAGGACAATTGAAATCATATTTTTATTTTATATATTCCACTAAATTATTATTATTATTATTTAATGAAATATTTTAACTAATAAAAGAATATAAATTAAATAATGTGTTTTTAACGTTTCAATTTTATTTTTTTTAACTGAGGGATAATGGAAAATTGAAATAGTTGACGGTGAGAGAAAGAGGTGTTAAGACAGCAAAAAGGCAAGTCCTTTTAATTTGCCCTATTTCTTTCTTCATGGTTGTCGCCAATAATTGCGAAAATAAATTGAAAGTGAGGGAAATTATTAATTAACTAAATAAATAAAGTAACACAAACTCTCACACGCCTTTGCTTTGTAATCCACTCATATCTAATTGGAGCTCGACAAAGTTATAGAAAGCTCAAGACTAACCTAACATCTACAAAGGTTGTACTATTGTCAACGAGTGTTTTCCATAGGCAGCGAATGCAAACTCTGTCTTGAATTGAAGTTGAAGTGAAGTAGCCTGGTCAGAAACATACGTGACACGTGACACTATCAACGAGAACATTTATTACCTACTTGTATACTAGATGAAATGGACCAGATGCCTATAGGATATGTACAACAAAATACCTACGAACTCGATCCAAAAACGTAAAAATTCACATATAGATGCAATATATATGCGACTAATTATCGACAAAATAAATAGATATGAAAGCAGCATTAATATTGAGAGTAGATGTTGGAACCAAGATTTAAATGTTGTATTGTGAGGGTTATTTATAAATGTAAAAGTTGTATAGAAAAACTATCGATCACTTTCCATTAAAATAAATATAAATAAGTAATAATGATTTGGTAACAAGTAAAACTATACTATATAGTAATGAATCCAATTTACATAGTTAATGATTAAAATATTAAAACATGAATACTATGAAATTCACACATAATATATGCCTCGTCAGCTCTTGTTTGCAGTTCTACTACTACTTTGTTTTTGAAATTGACTTTTCAGTCATATACATGGTTAGTGATCGATGTTATTGCTCCTACCATATTTCTACAAATTAAATAAGTTCTTATAAAGCCCAAAATCTAAGTTTCTTTATTTTTTTAAAACCTAAGTTTCTTGATTTATTATTAAGTTTTTTTATTTATTTTATTTTTTTTATTTTATAATTGCATAGGTTCTGAGCATTTGGGAGTAGAGCTGAACAGTTCATAGGATTGGTTTTTTTTTAAAAAACCAAACCATAACCCATTTTAACCATATTGATGATTTAGATTTATACAAATCCATTATTTGGTTTAAAACCGGTTATAAAACCAATTGTAAAATTGGTTATGGTTAAATAACCGGTTTATAATTAAGCAACCAGTTTTGAAAACTTTAATTTTAAAATCGATTTTTTTTCAAAATCGATTAAAATTTGATTATTTTTTTAAAAAATATTTATTCATAGTTTAAAAATCGGTTATTTAAAAAAATCGATTTTTTTGATAAATTTTTTTAAAAAAATTCTCACCAAATTTTTCGAGAAAAAATTCGATTTAAAATTTTTTTGAGAAAAAAAAAGGTTTTTTTTATTTAAAAAAAATTTCAAATTTTTTTCAAGAAATAAAATCTCAAAATTAACAAAATATTGGTAGTGGATAAAAACGTTAAAAACCCAAATCCAAATATAAAACATAAATGGTTATCCAACGATTTTAAATAAACCGGATTATAACCATATGATTTTAACCGGATATTTATAATGGATTTGGATCCGGTTTTGGATTTGGACCTCATAACCGGATTTTTTGCACAGCCCTAATTGGTAGACAAGCACGTGAGAATCTCCTCAAATTGCCATGGACGATACTTAGGCTTGACAATCAAAAACAAAATTAACCTTTTTTTATTGTTAAAACAAAATCAAACTTTGCATAAATTAAAGTTGGCACAACAAAATTGAATGGGCAAAACGAAATCAGCCATGCGCCTTTTATTTACCCGATTGAAAAAACTGTAAAAATTTAAGAGATTCATGTGATTGAATGAGTAAAAGAATTCGGATGTGAAAAGGAAGTCCGAGAGAGAAGACGAAAAATACTATAAAAAATATGAGAGTGAATTAAAAGGGTATTTAATCTGCACCGTTGATTTACATCCAATGGTTTATATTTGTTCTTCTAGTTTTTTCTCATTTGATATATCCCTGTACATAATCCACAGATATATTTCGAGTCATGCATATTAAATAAGATATTTTGAATAATTTCTCATAAAAAACATCTTTGAGATATATCTTTTAAAAACGTTGGCAAGCTTTTTCGTGGTTAGAAAAAACAGCATCTTTTGTTGCCATCGTTTGAAGTGACTTCCCTCAAACCGAAACGGTTTGTTGTAGTCAGGAGCTGATGAACCTGACCCAGTAATTTCGTCGGTAGACATGGCAGTTCGAAAACGTCTTAAAATTGTTGTTTTTGAAAATCGAAAACCTTTGAAAACAATTTTTGCCACCGAAAATATTATTGGGTTGAGTCGCGGACTAGGTCGCTCTCTTTAAGACGTTTCGAGGCACTGCCCAAAATTGTGCAAGGCAGACTATCAACCACGAAGTCCCCAGGATAAAACAGCTCAGATTCTCTGTATCGGAGTTCTACTGAACTGTAGAAAATCGTTCTAGAATTACACCCTCAATATGGCAGTCTTACGACTGACACTCGCAGTATGGCAGTCTTTCGACTGACACTCGTAATATCGCACAATGACCACTCGAAAAGGAAGAAAGAGATGAAGCAGTAAAAAGGGGGAGAAAAGAGAAAAGCCTCAGATGCGGAGTGCTTTTGGTGTGATTTTCCAACTGGGGAGAACCCTCTATTTATAGTGGAAAATCGCAACTGGATCTGAGAGATCCATGGAAGGTTGACTCTGACTATTGATCGGACAACAAAGAAACGTGAGACCAAAATTAGGGTTTTGACCGGGCAAAACAGACGCACGAAATCAGGGATGATGACTGTATCAGATATGACTAGGTGGAGGACAGTTACGTAATTAACGTTTCAATTAGAGATGGAACGCAAGTAATCAAATAATTAATTAAAGATTGATTAATTAATTTTCAGGCAAAATAATAATACACCACAAAGCCAGAGCTGGGCCGAACCGAACCGGGCCGAGCCAGGCCCGTACGGCCGGTGCCGCGTATTACTTGCTGTGGTGTCAATTGCTTGTTTCCCTCCTTACAAATTGGTCCCCTGGGCCCATCCCCAAGTTCATTACCTCCACCTATATACCCTACTAGTGGTGTATCCCTCCAATGTGACTCTCATTTTCATTCACATCATCACGTAGCTCATAAATGCCGATCATTTTTCCAAGCATTTCATAAAGGCATCATCATTTTCCAACAATTCCCCGCAGTGAATTTAAAATAATATGTTTTGAGAATACGTTCAGACGCTTATAAGATTGTCAAAACAAGGGTCTTTCGACTTGAAACCTTGCAACGAGTAGGATTCAATCAACAAGAGTAACTGCAGCGAAACTCTATCCTTACATCAAACCCAACACACCTTTTCATAAATGAACTAAAAAGCCAGTGCGTATTAGCCAGCACTTGTATCCAGTCTAGTGAACCTCCAGGAATTCTGCCCAAATTTCATAGTATACGCCCCCACTTCCACATTCACGTAGTAGCATCAGATACTCCTGTACTAATACCCACTCCATCATTAGAGTATTAGATCCCATAGATTTCTATATCTCATCCTTTTATCGCTCAGAATTCATGTTCTGTATAAACATAGCATGTTCCCTTCATATCACTTGACTTTTACCCATTGAACCTAATTCTTGGGATCTCCAGTCTTTTATGTCGGGTTACCATCATAAGTGACTCATTTATCAATAGGCAATAGTCCCATCCTTTTGGATGTATTTTGGACTTTCTCTCTAGTTAATCCTTTCGTCAAAGGATCAGCTAAATTTTCATCAGTGCGTACATGATCCACAATAACAGCTCCTTTCGAAAGTAATTCTCTAACTGTGTTGTGCTTACGACGTATTTGTCGTCTCTTACCGTTATAATAACCATTCTCAATTTTTGCAATAGCCGCGGTACTATCGCAGTGGATCAACACAGCTGGTAACGGCTTATCCCACAAAGGGATTTCTGCTAGCAAACATCTCAACCAGCTTGCTTCTTCACTAGCATTAGCTAGTGCTATCATTTCAGACTCCATAGTGGACTGAGCCAATATTGTATGTTTCTTCGATTTCCATGATACAGCACCACCGGCTATGCTGAAAACATAGCAACTGGTTGCGTTGGAGTCATCTGATAAGGTGTTCCAATCAGCATCACTGTATCCTTCAAGGACGGCAGGAAATCTTTGGTAATGTAATCCGAGATTCATGGTCCTTTTAAGGTATCTCATGACTCTTTCGATAGCGTGCCAATG
>PGWS01000137.1:0-13456 GCA_002896235.1 Cicer reticulatum | reverse complement strand
TTATATTAGAGTATCTTGAGTTACTTCCTAGGATCAATTCTTATAATCATAAGAATATCTTAGAATATCTCTCATTTTATGATTTATCCTGATTTAGGATTGATCTATGTTTCTCTATAAATAGAGATTATTATTGAGTCTTTTATAATCAAGTTAGCATAAAACTTATTATCAGATAATTATTTCAAACCCTTATTATTTTCTCTTCTCCTTTCTCTAAAATCCCACACCTTCAACATTGGTATCATAATCCTATTTCGATCCTCCTTGACCCAATTTTGCCGTTGTTCCGCTTCGAAGTTCCCAACGTTAGGGAATATAATTTATAGTTCTTTTCAACGTGATATTTTTTTTCTCAAACGACATAGTTTCACTCGTTTCGTTTCAGTTTGTTACTGCCGCCGTCACTATTTATGGCGACTTTTCCGGCCAAACGACCACCTTCGACTTCGCTCCGTCAAAACATCACTAAGCGTTTCTATTCATCTTCCTCGGCCGCCGCTGCTCGTTTCTATTTTGTATTATCCACCGCCGCTGCGGCCATGGTTGTCACGCATAAGGATGAATGCTACCTAGCCGCCTCAATCCCTAAGCGCCATTCGTATCTTCGGAATCGATTCTTCAGAAAGGAGGAGCAGATTGCCTGCTTTCCCCATCTCCAGATCTTGATTAAGGTAATGCTTCCTGATGGAAACGTGAAGGAATGAAAGAAATGGCAAACTATCATTTGGACGTTGCTCGTGAAATCTCAAGAGTTATTGGCCAATAATGCCTCTTATTGCTAAGGTTAATTGGATCTTTGGGATAATGACTTGTCCTCTTGAAGACGATTCTCAACTTCAAATCTTTAGGTTCGATGATGATGAAGACGTGACACTTTTTGGCATCTCTAGTATTCACTTCTTTGGACAGTCACATGAGACGGAGTATCGATGCAAGATTTGCATTGGCCGTGTACTTACAAGAGGAGAGGATTTCTATTATGATACTTTTTGTGGTGACTCGGATTGAATGATGATCACTTTAAACTTAATTGAGGCTGGGGCGTTGAAGGTTTGTTGCGAAAAAAACAACCCTGTGAGCAGTTTGTTGAGAACTCTCGCTAAAGCGAGGGAGTGTGCTCCTGGGTATGATGAGGAAGATGTTGCAGTTTACTAGGCAGTTTGTTTGCGATTCTTATGAAAATGCTTTTGGATACTAAGGATGATCCAGCTTGGCACACTGCAGAGACTGAGGATGAAGATTGCTGGTGAAACTTAGCATTATAGTGTTGGACAGGAATGTTTGTGTTAGAATATTAAAAAATATCTTATAATATCTTAATATTATATTTAGAGTTATTTTCTATGATCAACTTATAATCATAGAGAATCTTAGAATATCTCTCATTATTATTATGATTTATTCCTTATTTAGGATTGAGTCTATGTTTCTCTATAAATAGAGATTAGTATTCAGTCATTTGTAATCAAGTTAGCATTAAACTATTATCAATAATATTCAAACCCTTATTATTTCTCTCCTCCTTTTCTCTAAAATCCCACAATTTCAACATGGTATCAGAGCCTATTTCGATCCTCCTTGAACTATCCCGCCTCTATTCTGCTGCCAAGTTCCCAACAATTAGGAAATATAATTATAGTTTCTCTTTTCTAACATTCCAATATTCGGTGAGATTTTTTCGGTAAACCGTGTCCCAATTTCGGTTTAGCCCTTCTTTGTAGCTTTTCGTTTATTTTCAGCAGATCAGTCGAAGCACTGTTCAAAAAAAAAAATATATATATATCTATTATTAGGATTCTATAAAACTATCCACAACTCATTAGGGTTTGGCGCTCCAACCCAACTGCGCTAAAGAGCTAATAGCACATAATACCCATGAAGGTAGCCCTTATAGGTAGGGACAACAACGGGGTGGTAAGTTTACTTTGAGAATCATTATTATTTGCATGGTTATTGGTGGATTTTTGTGTGATCGTTATGAAGAGATGATTTGAGAATTCATCATTCTGGTTTTGATTGATCATAGTGGCGCTACCTGTGACTCATTTTGTGGGGTGTAAACCATGGGAAAATTTGGGGATTACCCTGTTGAAAGGTGTTTGAAACAAATGGATCGTGCTTATAAGTTTTCGGGATAATTAAGATATGGCAGAGTATGATTTTACTCACAAGTCACTTGCTAGTAGAAGGATCAGATTTTTTGGTGGAGGAAACTCTCCAGCCTTTGTCGTGGGCAGCTGTGGAGTTCCTTATGAGTGGGCTCTTAGTTGACAGGGTTTGGAAGATTTGCAATTCAACTGATGGGATTCTTCTTGGTGCACGATATTCTCTCTTTGATGGTTCCAGATCTGCCCTTACTCTCCAATTTTTGATCAGCGAAAATATGTGTCATTGTTCAAAACAACCGTTATCTCGCCTGTTTTGGACGCATTTTTCTTATTACGTGTGATTGATCATGACTTTATTTCATTAGAGTCGCGCTGCTTCTTCTTCGGTGTTTGTCATGCAATTTAGTTCTTACTAATATATTATAAAAGTGGCTTTTATTCCCACCGACGATCATTTCGGTGATGTCCCTTTTTTCCACATATGAATTATATTAGTGATGACTTTCCGTTAGTAGTTATTCTAACGGTGCCTTTTATTTTCATGACTTACTTTACCTTGGCCAATTTGTCCCAGATGCACTGGCCTTGCCTTTCTCTCCTTGAAGCACGCCTCTCTCTCCTTGAAGCATATTCAAGTTTTAAATATTTTGAGTCTCCATTATTATTGGTTTGAAGCTTCCAAATGCAATTTTTTAGAAGCACGGAGCTTGCTTTGTTCAATTGTCTGCCATGAATTTCTCTCAGGCTGATGATCAATCAGACTATCTGGCTAGACTATATCTATAGCAATTCTCTCTGACTTCACATGCATCCCTGAGTTGCCTCTCCATATTTTTAATTTTTTGTGGAGCAAAACATTGTTTTCTTGTAGCAAGCTAAGATTAGTAAGCTTTAGCTTGAGGGGGAGTGTTAGAATATTAAAAAATATCTTATAATATCTTTTTATTATATTGGAGTTATCTTGAGTTATTTTCTATGATCAACTTATAATCATAGATAATCTTAGAATATCTCTCATTATTATTATGATTTATTCCTTATTTAGGATTGAGTCATGTTTCTCTATAAATAGAGATTAGTATTCAGTCATTTGTAATCAAGTTAGCATTAAAACTTATTATCAATAATATTCAAACTCTTATTATTTCTCTCCTCCCTTTCTCTCTAAAATCCCACAATTTCAACAGTTTGGATAGGTTATTTATATCTTTGGGAGGAAACATGATTGTTCCTATTGCTTCTGAACAATTACTTTCATAATTTGGCTCCACCGAGTGGCAAAAAACATCTTGCTGCATGATTGCACTTGCTCAAATAGCTAAGGATGCGAAAGGTCATGATAAAGAATTGGAGCAAGTGGCGGCCATGGTATTGATTCATTTCCTGATCAGCATCCTCATGAAGGTGGGCAGCTATAATGCAATTGGGCAACTGTCTACTGATTTGGGTCCATATTTGCAAGTTCAATATCACCAGGGGGTGTTGCCATCCCTAGCTGCTGCGATGGATATTTTCAGAATCCTCGTGTAGAGATTCATGCTTGCTTCAGCTTTGCTCAACTTAAGCGATAATTGCACACATGATATTTAACACCATACTTGGATGGAATAGTTAGCAAACTGCTTGTACTTCTTCAGAAATGGTAAACAAATGATGCAGAGGAAGCTTTAACTGCTTTGGCATCAGTTGCTGATTCATCTCAGGATCACTTCCAAAAATAATATGATGTTGTCATACCACTAAAAGGCTATATGGTCAATGCAATAAGTCCACTTGTAGAGAGGTCAAAGGTATCTGGTTCAACAATCGTTTACGACGTAATTCTCGGTTTGTCTTACCTCGGTTAGACAATCGTTTACGACACGACCTTTCTCAGTTTGACTTTTGATCAATGCAAATATGTGTCTTTGTTTAAACAACCGTTATCTCTCCTATTTTGGACGCGCTTTCTCACTCCGTTGATCGATCATGGCTTCATTTCGTTAGAGTCGCGCTGCTTCTTCTTTGGTGTTTGTCATGCAATTTAGTTCTTACTAATAAATTATAACAGTGACTTGTATTCCCACCGACGATCATTGTGGTGGTGTCCCTTTTCCCACATATGAATCATATTAGTGATGACTTCTTCCTCCTTTGATAGTTATATTGACGGTGTCTTTTATTTTCATGACTCACTTTATCTTGGCAATTTGTCCTAGATACATTGGCCCATCTTTGTTACAGACGTATTGGCCTTGTCTTTTCTCTACCTGAAGCATGCCTCTCTTTCCTTGAAGCAAATCAAGTTTTAATATTTTGAGTCTCCATATCATTGGTTTTGAAGCTTCTAAATGCAGTTGTTTAGAAGAACAGAGCTTGCTTTGTTCAATTGCTGTCATGAATTTTCTTTCAGGCTGATGATCAATCAGGCTATCTGGCTAGGCTATATTTATAGGCCATTCTCTCCGACTTCACATGCATTCATGAGTTGCTTTCCATCTTTTTTATTATTTTGTGGAGCAAACATTGTTTTCTTGTACAAGCTTAAAGCTTAGTAAGCTTTACCTTGAGGGAGAGTGTTAGAATATTTAAAAAATCTTATAATATCTATTATATTAATTAGAGTTCTTGAGTTATTTACTAGGATCAATTGAAATCATAGAGAGATATCTTAGAATATCTATTATTATTATTTATAATTTATTTTCTAATATAGGATTGAGTCTAGATTTCTCTATAAATATATATCAGTATGAGTCTGTTGTAATCAAGTTAGCATAAAGTTATTTCTAATAATTTAAATCCTTATTACTTTCTCTTCTCCTTTCTTCTAAAATCCACAACTTCAACCCAAAATCAAAAGGCTGTTATTTCAAAAAATCAGATTCAAATATGATTTACCTATAATATTCACCTTTGAATTTGTTATCAATGATAATACTCACTTTACACTCTTAGATAAGTTGCTCACTTTAGAGGAGCCGAACTCTACAATACTACATTACATATATGATGGTAAGGCACAAAAACATTGGCCAGATGTACTAATGATAGCCAAGGACCTATGCAAGTCAAATGAAATGCTTCTACTGCTTAATGCATTTTATGGGAAATTTCAAGTATTATACAACATTATTATCCCTGACCCTTCGTATTGACAAGCCCACTCCAAAAACCCATGTCGCTCTACCAATAGCCAACATTTTTGGTACGCCAGAATAACTACACAGTAGCATAACAAGTTGTACACTTAACAGCGGTCAGAAGATGTCTAAATATTGGGAATGACAAAAATTAACTGTAATGCAATTCTAAACCACAACAATGTTTGGCCATGTTGCAAACATGGGGACAAAAGAAACACAATTCCAAAGCTAAATGAAAAATTTAATTTTAAATAATGTAATTCTTTGGTTTTAAATTACTGTTTACTTGATAACAAGCAAATTACCCCAGTTTTAAACTCTTATAACCCATTTAGTTATGTTTTTTTTTTGGAGAAAAATACTTATGGAGAGATAAAAAGACTCAATTATTTAATTTTTATCGCATTAAAACAATATCAACCAAGAAGCATCCATTATGAACATCTTTTAGGAAACAGAGTCAACAGGAATATCCCAATTACTCCAACAAAGTCACCTTTTTAAACATAAGAACATGGGCTAGATCAACAAAAATGGGTCGGGTTCACCAACCCACGACTGTTAATTTGTATTTTAAGGTCTTTTTAAACACGGGAGGGAAAAAATAATTGGTGGAGTCTGCAACCAGGAACAGTGGGTTCTCTTCTCCAGTTACTGTGATCAATACTTGTGTTAGTCTGGGTCAACTGTGCAACGCACCAAGTAATGTTAAAAAGTGGCGATGGCGGTGCCATGATGGATTGCAGTGCGCAGTTTTTGAGCCAACCGCTATTTCAATTTTGTGAAGGAAGAAAAAAAATAAGACTATAGAACAAGACTAGAAATCTTCAAAATAATTCTTGAATATCCTTTGATACCAAATCATAAGAACATGAAATACGGCATACCTGAACCAAAATATTACATGGTGATTGAAGCAGCTCCTCGCCATGATGCTCTGCCTGAGGATCAAAATCTTTTGAAAGAGAAAGGTTTTTGCAATACATTTCAAACATCTGAACACAGGAGACCTCAACATCTGGGACATTATATGGAAGCTACATTATACTCAAATGGAAGCTCAGGCTGTGACCTACAAGCCACAGGCTGAAACAGGAGTAACTTGATTCTAACCTCTCCAAAGGGGGCAAAAAAACAAAAGAAAAAGATTAATAGATAAAATAACCAGAAATATTTTAAAGTGACCATTTTGGTATTTAGAAACAAAACAAATAATAGTCAAAGTGGAAGAAATATTGTGGTTGTATAGTATCTAAGACCATGGCAATGACTTTCCTAAAAGTTTTATCTATAAGGTGAGCATTCAGGCAGGTTTTAGTATATCAAACAAGACCAAACATTGGAAATTCTAGGAGTAATAGTGAATTAAGTTTCATATGCACACACAGTATGAGACCCACGCTTGCAGACTTAAACATGTCCCCTAGAAGTAGTTGTTGTTTAATTTTGAAAAGACTTATAGACAACCCAAGTGTCTTGGTAGGCGAGTTGATAATACTATTATTTGCTTGTCATTAACTTCTCCAAGCTCTGCCTTCTTATACAGTAGTGAGGACTTAAAAAAACATCTCAACATTGGAAGTAAAAGCAAGCCAAGTGACCCAAACCTGAAAACAAAGAGTTTTTAATTAATCAAGTTTCACATTTACAAAGACACTTTAATTATGTATGGAATCAATTGTTCTAAAAAAGTGATTCCATGGCAGCCCCAACCTAGAAGCTACAATATGTAAAATCTACTAGAAATTGCACAAAATTCCACAATATCTCTGTAAAAGCATAATAGATATATGTTATTTAAGATACTAAAAATAGTTTTTTCACTCTATGATTATTAAATAAACTAAAGAAAGAATTCGAGTAAATAGTGTTTCACAAGGACCACCAGACTTCAGCAACCAGGATCACTAGATCTGGGAGCCCTCGGTGTTTTTCCTCATTGGGATTAGTCAACTCGTGTAAAATTTCATTCAAGCCTCCTCACAAAGCACTACACCTACGTGATAACATTTAAACAAAAAACTAAGAAATTATAAGAATGATATGTTCTATGCTGTAAGGTACCTGCAAAAGTATTGTACAATGCCATCCATTAAGTTGTCATCATTTCCCTTCCCACGTAAATGCTTTCTTCTTTCGATTTCTATTATTGCTAAGTTATGGACATCTTATAGAATTATCAAAAGCGTCTGTTTGTAACTTCCGTATAAAAAGCTGACGCAATTGATATCCGACTGTCCAAACTGCACTCACATAGTAGTTTACAATTATACATGAATCAAGCTCCAGGAAAATAGTAAATGCCCTTCTATGACTAATAAATTACCGTCATAAATAAACACCCCCCAAAGACTAAAAATATTCAACCTGTTCATCGGTTAAGTGTGATACTTTGCAACTGATAAATTTTGGGGTGAACAGGATCATTAACAGCCTCGTCAGACCAAATGCTGCATCTTTCCAGCAAACAGCCTAGGTAATGAAGAAAACAATCCAATCATCTGGACTGCCAAAAGAAGAACGAACATCAATGGGAGAAAAGTTGGGCAATGAGTATTATTTCATGAAAGGTAGGATTAGTATAATGAAAATTATAAAAATGGAAAAAGTTATAATGAATAAGTAGCAACACGAAACGAGGTAAGATTAGGAATAAATGCATCAGAGAAAAAGATAGGGTAGCCACTATTGTGAAAAGATATAGAAGTCCAACTTAAGTTATTTCGGCATGTGTGGGAAAGACCTATAGAAGTCACAGTAAGGAAAGTAAATCAAATGAAGGATAATCTAGAGATTGGGTAGAAGAAGGCCTAGAAAAATAGTCAAATCCTTCAATTTTTTTTTTAATATGAGAATTTATGAATAGAACATCACGGCATTACTTCATCAATATAGCTGACCTCACCTAGTAGAAAAGCCTGCCATTACTAACTCCGTCCTCCCTTTATTAGATCCTCTTTGAATTTTTAATTGCATTAGCTATTTTTTACCCACATACCCTAATTAATTTACATCTTTTTCTGCATCAAAAGTAATACTATAATAGAAACATTAATTAATTATCTCGCTTCGAGGATAAACTTGTAAAAACAATATCAAATTCTAACATATGTAATATATTTGATACTACTGCTTACTTAATTCCCGTGATTTAGTCAATGGGATCTTATATAGAGGATGGAGGTTAATATCATTTAACAACTACCACCAGTTAACCAACTAAGATTTTGAGATGTCTGTCTAAACAAAGTCAGCATCCAAGGCATACCATAAACTCTAGAATTTTCTGAAAGATATCAGCAGCAGCAGTTGTAGTCACCTGCCTGAGCCAGGAGTCTCCCCTGTCAACTTAAAATCAAAGTATAGAGGTTAATGAGAAAAGTCAAACAATATACATGAAAATAATGCTCCGTATTTCTTTTTTTTTTTCAGATTTAATAAAAGAACACTGAGAGTGATAGAAAAGATATAAGGGTGAACCAGAAGTATAAGACTCATAAGTAGATATGATAGGTAATACACACACACACACAAAAAATCCAGGTCTCAAACCTCTACAGGTCAAACAAGGAAAAACCTTCAAAAAACAATGTTTGAGCTCTGAAGAGCAAACAGAGAGAATTCATGGAAAACAATCCAATTGCGAAACAAGTTAAACCTTCCTTATGTTTGATTCAATTAATTTTTTAAAACACTTTGCAAATTTTAAAAACTCCTTTTAAGGTTAAGTGTTCAATGACAACAATACAATACCACTAATTCTAAAAGCATCCTCTTAGTTTTGTATATTTAGCTGAGTAACATCACCAATATGTGCGTCATATGTCTCTTGGATTAAGAAACCACTGAGGCAACACTGCTTGAAAAATAAGTACTTTAAATAGATCAAAATTCAAAAAAGTGCACTTTTGTACAGTTTTGACTTAATATCTTGATGTGCATTTCAAATATTATATCCTTACAAGATATGTGATACTGCATGAACTGGAACATTTTTCACTAACTTTGTAGCATAAAGATTTATTTAATCATGATTTCCACCATATTGAAACCATGGAAAAACATCCTCCCAAATAACAATAGCCCCTTCATAAAATTGGATGGCTTTAAAGTTATATTCATAATAAAATAGCAAGCAGAACTCATAAGTTAAACTGACGTTACGTGACAGAAGAAGCTATTGAGATTACCTGCATTCGTAGCTTATCAACTTCAATCATACATTAGTGATCCCAATTTCCCAGATAGAATTTCCAGAGCATCCCTCAACTTAGCTTGTTGTTCCAATATGGAAAATGTAAACCATAACAGCTGCAACCAATTTAGAAATTTAGAGCACATGCCGCATATATTTGTTTAATGCCAATAAAACAGAGTTTTATGCTGCCAATAACAGAAAAGAAAGAATTGTTGAGTGGAAGTTCGTCTTTTTTTTGTTGTGCCCAAGGCATCTCCCACCCGAAAAAAAAGTGGAAGACTAATCCATCAACCTAAGGAGATCCATTAAAAGGATGGCCTCTCCACAGATGGTCTTCCATACGCACCTGTCAGGGATCAAACTAACGACTACATGCTTAAGGGCCCAGTTATCTACTAACAATGCCATACCATGTTGGTGAAAGTTCACTTATAATCTTGGCTTGCAACATTTCCCTTTTCTTCCTTAAACATTTCCCATCTACAATTTGATTGGATTTTTTCTTGGCATCTTAGATCTTCTTGACTTTAGTTTATGTGTCCTCTGAATAAAGTATCTTGTATGAGTCTTATAGAGCTCTTACTGCAGTGATGTATTTTCTATGTGTAGATCCTTCTAACAATCATCAAGTTTCAATCCTTCTCTTCGTATTTTCATTAATAAATTATGGTAGGAATTCATAATCACTCTTATGATTAGTCTCGCTTTATTTGTGACAGTTGCACCATAGATTGAGATAATGCTACTATATAATCAATCCAATATATGTAAGTTTGGTAGGGCCACACAAGGCAGTTTTCCTCACTATATGTGGCTTGAAGACTTAGCAGCCAGTTATGCTATTACCTGATTATTCTCGTCAAATATATACAGAAGCTCTGAGCTAGGGACGGGAATAGGTCTGGCTCCGGTGATGGTTTGGTGTTAAGACCTGGGTGACCTGTGTTGTCTCAAAGACCCATTCAGATATGCACTGAGATCTTGACCTGGTCATCAGCGTACTTTTTTAGGCTTTGAGTTTGTGAAGCCTTTGATCGAAGTCTGGTGGTTGCAGATATGTTCAGCTACTTAATGCTATTTCACTTTACCAGTTTTTTAATAAGTTATCAACATATCTTTAAATAGTATTAACGAGTAAAATATGTCAATGAAATATAAATTCTAGTTGATTACTTTTACATCACGCATTTTGAAGATATGATTTACATACAATTATCACTTAAATTATATATTATAATAATACAATTTAATTATGTAAAAGTAAATGAGTTTAATATGAATTGAACATTACGAAAGTATGAATACATAAACAAAAATAAGATCAACAATTAATATATTGAATAATATAGTAGTAGTCTTAACAAAATATTATTCATATGTGGCCATATGTCGATTGACTTGCCTTATATTCTCATCCTTCTAGGAGCTCTGAGTGATACGCATTCATTTGTGGGCATCAAGTTAGATGTGTTGGTCTTATTGTTGACGTAAAGACGTAAATCTAGTGTTTGTGTTAGAGTTCCCTCACCCATGTATATAGGGACTGGGTAGTGTTGCTTCATTGTTTGTATCACTATTGTTTAGCTCTATTGTTTGTATCTTCTCCTTTAGTTTTAATGAACTTCTTTTTAATCAAAATCATATTATGATGATAATACTGAAATCAGAAGATCACCTTCGGGCTCATGTAGGCTATGTGCAGCAGCATGTTTTTTAAGTAAGCCTTCAGCTAAAACTAAAAGCTTATCTCCTCCATTGCCACAAAGTACCTATCAGGAGTTCAGTTCACATAAAATAAGTCAATATAAATGTTTTAGATAGAATTAAATCAAGCCCACCAACATGAATAGTTTAATATATCTGGAAAATAAAAAAGAAACAATGTCGCATCAATGAACTATTGTTGAAAGCATCACAAGGAACCTAGATGCATAAGGTCCAGTAACTTTTAAACATCAAAACCAAGTTACAGGTAAATAGCAGAATGCTACTGTACTACAATAACAAAGTGGCATTCAGGAGTTTGGTTCAGAAAAGTTATCATGTTAGCATCAACCACGATTAGCCCAACCCAAGACCATATTATCGCAGCCGATTTAAATTTAACAACGGATGACAGATGGTTACAGCTTCATACACCTTCAGTCAAATGTTCTTTCTTATCCAGTCAATACAACTCATATATACTTATACGGCATACAGTCTTGCATCTATATATACTTGTACAGATTACATATGAATTGGATCAAAACTTCTTGAGATCATCAGAAACTTTGATCTTGGCTCCGGTGACATACAGGCATCGAGATCCATTCATACTGCATATAAAATATCTTCTTACAACTAAAATTATTTTCTTTCAAATCTGTTGCTTTAAATATATCTAGCATTAATTAGAAATTTTATACTCTGCAAACTTAATTTTAATTGAGTTGCATTTTCTTTGTGCAACAATATCCTAGGCAGAAAAAATAATATCATTATATCATATCTTAATCTTAAGCATGTCATAAATTAGCATTTATAAATAAATATTTGATTTAACCTTACAATTACAAGTTTGACCAAAAAAAAAAAGAGGAAAAGATAATCGAGAGCCAAAATAATGATTCAAAAATTAACAGGTTGAAACTTCAATAAATCATAGACCAGCAAAAACAGTAAACATCAACACATTACAAATTCTAAGCAGTGTCCATGCTGATCTAAATATACTCTACTTTCTATCCATCTATCCACCATATGATGACATTTCACTTTCAATTCATATCCATTCCCTCTCAAGCTGGCATAGCATACCAAAACATACACTGCATAAGATAAAGGGGGAAAACAAGTGGGGAGAACCTGTAATTGGATGCTACAAACTGCCCAAAGAAGGTATTTTTCTTCTCCAGCAAGCTTGTACATTTTGATAGCTGTCTGCAAATCCGAAAACAGAAAAGGGGTAAAGATATAAAACAACATAAATTAAACAAAAACGCCCAGAGAGAAGCATTCAACAAACCTGTTGTTGCTTCACAAATGAGTACTCCCGAACATAGCAGTTAAATAATCCCATCATCAGTTCCATTTTATTAGGAAATTTACCACAGGCGTGTTCATAACATTCAGTAGCCAAATTCACTAATCAAACAAATAAACAACACATTTAATCAACAACCAATGCACACAGCACAACAAAATAAAAAGAAAACATAACAAAAAAAGTATCACTTTTATACGTTGTCCTGTAATAAAAATCAGTAATGATACATGGACACCCACTCATTGTACACTTGTGCGACACAGTGTTAATCACGTGCAAAAATTATATTTAGTTCAGTTGAATACATGGTTAATTCAAATCACAGCAAAAAACGTAATTAATTCAACTATTTGAATAACCACGAATTTGAACGTAATCTAAATTAATCATTTGCCATTAAGCAGGTGTCGGGAGTGTACCAAAAGAGTGTGTCCCTGAAACAATTTTGAATAAAATTTATACTATCAACTGATCACAATCATGCATACATACGACAATAGAAACAGTTATACTTAAATTCAAACGCCTGCGGTTATGATTGATTGACTTTGAAAAATAAATTAGGCGATAGGATATATAAATTAAATCCTAAAAAGTTAAAGAAAGAAAAACGATGCTTACAGCGGTCGATACGCTGAAACACAATCTGCAATGTACTAAGCGTGAGATCATCGATCGAGAGAGCATCATTAACAAAGAGATTATCCTTAGCATTGAGGGAAATTGAGAAAGCTTCTTCGGGTTTCCCCATTCTTTCTAGAACGAGAGCTTTGAGAGCCTAATTAAAACCAAAACAAGTTAGTTCAATTTCGAAATCACTGTGTAAGTTAATAAAGGATTAAGGAAATGATCTTACGAGAACGTAGGGTGAATTAGGGTACTTAGCGAGTAACGTGGTGACGTGTTTGAGAGCGTTCTTGAACTGTCGAGAATCAATGGCGTCCCATATTGGACGAACCTTTCGCTCTGGAATACCGCCGGCTAAGCCGAACTT
>PGWS01000136.1:0-17045 GCA_002896235.1 Cicer reticulatum | reverse complement strand
AATCATTGGGATAGAAATAGTATTTTGTATAAAAATTATTGTTTAAAAAAAGAAACGATGCATATTAATATTAACAAAGAAATTTCGAGTCGAACCAATACCAATTAGAAATTGGTAATTGATACTCCTACTGTCAAACATAATATACATCAATTCATATCCATTAATCTATACACATCCGCTTCGTGAAATTTATGTACAATCTTTTCATCCTATGCAAGAGATCTGGTTTCTAAAACAAACAAAAATGGAGTCGTATTGTTTTTCATTAAGAATGTATTGCAAGTTAATAAAATAAATAGTCTTACGTAATTAAAGACATAGATTATCAAAAGCTCAGTGTTAGGTGTATAGTTTGCTCTGTTTAATCCTCTATTACCTCGTTATAAACTTATAATAGTCGCATCCCTCACTCAAGCCATTCAATAAGACCAATTAAAAAACCACCTTGTAACTATCTTACAAACTTGACATGTCAATAAATAAATAACAAACTAAATGTTAGGTTAAATAGAAGACAAACAAATCAAATTGCTCTCCCCAGCTAGCAATATCATTTTAAAGTTAGTTCCCGAATTGATTATCACGTCTCACATTGCATTACTTCTTTAATTATTCATATTTGCCTTGTCTTTCTATTATCAAAAATAGCAAGCAAAAGCATCAATGTGATGAAGGCAATGATTCCAGCTATGCTAACACCGTTACACCCAACAATCATTTTCCACACATTATGTATAGACTTTAGAAAATATTCGTGTAAAGTGGATTGAAAAATAAATTTGAAGCTACACATCAATTGTAGAAACAAAAACTCTAAATTCTACGTTCCACTTAGAATAACTTAAGGTAAAATCAATCTTACTCGAATATGGGTCACTCCAACTAATTTAATGCATCAATCATTTACAGCACATCCCTCTTTGACTCAGTCCATAAAGATTAGTTGTTTAACGTCCTATATACCTTAATAATTAATGTGTGTTCCAATGTATGCGGGCAATAGATTGTAGTATAAAAAAATGAGAGTATCATGACTACTTTCAAATAAACAAAACTTCGGATCGACTTAGCACCATTACTACATGAATGCCAACCTTTCTTCCCACCTACAGGAATGGATTGGATCCTGACGTTTGAACCCGCATTTGCCATAGCCTCTCCTACGTCCTCTTGAGCGAAAGCCTCCTTGGTCCTTAAAAGGATTAACAACTACTTATAAATACTCCCAAAAAGAAATATCAGGCATTTCAATGTAGAAAAGAAATAGAATTAACCATGTTGACCAGAACCAGCTGACCGAGACAATTCAGATAATGCAGGACTAACAACCTGACCAGATCTTGTAAATCTTAATCAAATCCCTAGCAAAACTTTGGCATTGTGCACGGGTTAAAAAAATGTATGCAGTTCTTTAGCCCCTGCAGATCAGTCTTTCGACCAATTCGGTACACTATCTTCAGGCTTTGATGGATAATCATAATTGACACATTTTTATCCTTCATCTGCAAGCATAAGTAAACATCATTAGAATTGTGTGCAAGTTTTGATAAGGTGGACAAACTGGCAAAATATCCTTATCCCTGCCCATAAGATTCAAGAGATCAACTCAAGTCACGACATTCATATTCATCAATTGTGCCCACCTGAACCTTTTCAGGATAAAGGAGCAGCTTCGCCATCACTGCCATCTACCAATCAAGTTATCAACAAAGATGTATGAGTCAACCGGGCTGCAAAGACAACCAGCTCTATAATTGTGGATGGGGATCAATCATTGACTACTCTGACATTTTAAACTAAACTGATAACGTGGTATGACGAGTATGAGTGGACTTCAGGCAACACTGGCCAATTAACCAGCTCCAAACAGTGGATGGGGATCAATAATTTGACTATTTCTAAGAAAATGACAACAGTAGTATGACTAGTATGATTCAGGCACACTGGCTAATATTGATTAACTTACCTTGTTTTTGTCAATCAAGTAAATCGCCACATTAACCTGCCCCGTGAAATACAGATCATACATGGCATACTACATCAAAATAATAGATCAATATCCCAGCCATATCAAAGGAACTCTGCCTTAGGCCTCCATATAACTTGACATCTTTAAATATGACAGTCCCCAATTAACTGATCATGCGTCTACTGACTGCAGCAAAACAATTTCATTCTTTAATCCCCTGGTAAGTTATAGGGCACTTCCCACAAACTCAAATTATGACCCCACACACACCAAACCACAATTATATCAAGGGGAACTGGAAAGCAGCCGGCCAACTCGCCATATGGTTATGTTTTAGGACCATATACCAACATATCCTAATATTCTAAACACACAGTGCCCTCCAAGACCCCGTGCAGCAACATCATGGCAGTATTATTGGATTTCCTGCACTCTTAAATTCAGGCCAAACCCAGTCTCTTTCAGCCTTGGTTTTTATCACCATGGATTAGAATAATGCTGGCACATCATCCATTCTCAATTGTTTTGTAACTTTGTCACATCTTTTTTTTGTTTCTGTAAATATTAGAATCCGGCTCCATCCATTTACTTCTTTCAGCAGCTTGAGCAGGCATCTGCATTAGCAATATCTCAAAGTTTTAATTTGGCAAACAAAATCTATCTTTCACTATATATTAGCTATGCGAATTACACAACTTGTATATATTTCCCATGTCTGGGTGATCAACTTCACAACTTGATTTATAGGATTGATTTGCACTTCAGTTATAGGTGAACAAGTAACTACCTACAAGTCACAATATCCAAGAGGAAAATACACGATCAACAATTCATCTAAATGAGGTTCAATTAAGTTACTCATAGCACAATAACTTTTTGGAAAAAAAATCAATAATTTACAAATACATATTGATTTTATAAAAAGTCAGTTATGCATAAGTGATAGTATACAAACGAATCGAGAATGCTATTCAAGTAACCTTATATGGGTTGTGCAGAAACTGCCTTGCCAAAGTTTCAACCTCCTTTGCCCGTTTCACTCGTAACAAGCTCTGCCTATCTGGTCGAATCTGTTATTTCAAATCACCAATGTTTACTAATGTACACCTCTAAACTAACAGTTTCAATATGCTACAACAGTATCAGCAGGTTTCAAATAACTTAATAGCCAATTTCGATTTAAATTGAAAAAGTATTGGGTAATTAAATACAGAATAAGTCGACAATTTTTATTTGGTGGATACCATTATATCATTTATGGGAGTATATGAAAGATACACTTGCCATCTTAGGAGCAACTTGACGTTAACCTCCCAGTGCGAACTGTGAAGTGACCTAAAATGAGGGTTGCATATATCACACTTCTAGCAGTAACCTAACAAGGGACAGTTTCTAGTGTCACATCAACTGAGTAATTAAATATAAATTTTTAAAATTCTCATAAAAGGAAAGGAATTCCCTTAGAGAAGGTGGAGCAGAACATCCCACTCTGATTGTAATTTGTAATCGTTAAAAGAACATAGAAGGACAAATGGAAAGCCAGGAAAATACTGCAGAACAGGGGAATCTTTTAGGCTCTTAATGTTGCTTCTAGTTGTGTGTTTATTTTCATCGGTTTTCCCTCCTTCCTGCATATTTATTATTTTCTAGCTTCTTGTTGTTGTGAACATAAGGCAGAGGAACCATGGTCCGAGAGAAATTTGTATCAACAATATGGTCCATGACAAATGAATCCAGATTCTAGGTTTTATTCAGCACTACTTTACTAATTACAGGTTGGTCACAAACAGTACCTACCTGGTACGAATCTCCGAATCTGAGGTTCGAATCCCATATCCAACATTCGATCAGCTTCATCCAAGACAAGGTATGTCACTCTCTGCAGGTTTTGTGTTGAGCTTCCAACAATCTATTAGACTGACCAGGAGTAGCAATAACAATCTCAACACCTGTCAAGCACCAAACGTTTATAATCATGTTCATGTTCCACAATATTGATCAATATTAAATAAAACATTCTTTTACATAAAGCAAACAAGTACCATTTCTTAGGTCGCGAATTTGAGGCCCTTTGGGGCACCTCCGTAATTCAGTACAATCTAAGATGTGCTCGTGACCAAATTTCAATAGCTCCTTGTTGATTTGAACACTAACTCTCTAGTCGGTGCAAAAACCAGGACAATGGGACCTTCCCTTGTACTGAAAAACATCAAACACATCCATTAAACCACTGATAAAAATAGAAACATATTATAGTTGACAGATTAAACAAGGATACCAATACATACCCAGTCGAGGTTGTGCACTGACGCTGCACTAAAGAGGAAGTAGATAAGCCAAAGTTTTATACCTGGGCTCGGTTCCTCAGCATGCCAAATTAATCCCTACCAGTGAAGCCATAGCCACCCTGAGCCTGTGAATTGGAGTTGGCTCACAAAACCCAACTTGGCAATGGCTCACGGGCAGTGATCGTTAACATCCCAATAGATATCATGATCAAACAAAGAAGTACAAATGAAGAAAAAAAGGCAACCAATCAATCCAATAATACAAACCAAACACAAGGAGCATAATAACAACTAAAGTACCAGGAAATTTGCCTCAGAAAACCCCGAATTGGTTTCGGAACATCATGCCCTCCACAGTTAATATCCCTACTAGCTCGATAATGATTAACTTGATGATCAGACATAGCTGCTATCGAAGGCTTTCAACATAAAATTCTTCTGAAAAGGGACCAAATTCTAAAATCTTGCTTCGGAAATTAAGTTGTTCAAGTCATCTTCGAAGAACCCCACCGTGTCTACCTCCAAACCCACCGCCTCTCCCTCCACTCCCTTCTCTGCCAGAGCTCTAAAACACCACGCCTCTACCACTGCTACGACCTCTTCCACCGCTGCCACCACCGTGACGACCCGTGTCATGTTCTATCACTCCGGCGGACATTACCAATCTAGGACCAAACCACCGCCGCGACCATACGCTATAATCACCAGAAGGAGGCAGAAAGTGAGGAATCGGAGTAACGGGTGCGGATCCCAAAACCGGTGGGTCCATGGATACTAAGGAGCACCGTAGGGAGCAGGACCACCGCGGCCAAATTAGGCGGCGGCATAGGTCCAACTAGATCACTTACAACGATAACCAAAAAACGTGTTGTTCTATTGTTTTTCATTCTAATAATCGGAAAAAAGAAAGAAATATATTAATAAAATAGAGAAACTTGATAATATAAAGTACGGTACCTGCGACGGCCGCGAAAAGAAGTAGCATCGGAGTATCTATCATCGTAGGGGTTCATGGTGTAAGAAGCTAGGGTTTACGAAAAAGTTCAATTTGAGAAGGTGATGAATTTAGGAGAAATAATAAAGAGGATATGAATATGAATACTACAACAGACAGTCACGCTATAAGAGGAGAGTTGGGTCTTCGCGGTAGCCTCTTGAATATCAGCACCACCGCCGTTAAATGCCGATCTCACGCGCCAATATTCTAAAGCTCGGTATAAAGCCACACACAATCTCAAGCACAAAAATACTTTTTTTTTATATAGTAAGCGCAAAAATATATTATTCATACATTTGTTTTATTTTAGTTATAAAACACTCGACTAAAAAAACACTATGCATATTAACGATTATTTTAATATATATTATTTTTAATAATTTTTATAAAAATAAATTAATCTTAATTGATATATTATGATAACTCAATTACTCATTTGGTTTTTTTATTAGTTATAAATTAAAATGAAAGTGTCTATAATTTCAATGAATAAAACGATTCTTTCCTTTTTTTTTGAAAAAATGTTCAATTATCATATAATTCCTTTTTTCTTTATTACATTTATTAAAAAGCGCCCTCATATATATTGTGGCAGGAATGTTTCTTGAATTAAAACGTGTAAAAAAAAATAGTGGAATTTTTATGCGGATGTCACCTATTCAATATAATCGTTTCTTATATTGTATTTGCCCCACTCCCCCCGATTTTTAAGTAATATCTCTTCATCAAATATATCTGATAAATTATTTTCCTCCACAATTATTTTATAGAGAGGTTTATATGTTATTGTGTGTCTCTTTTCTATATATGATACTTATGTAATTTGTATAAATATCTCATAAAATTATTTTTATTTTGTTCTTAAATCTTAATATTTACCGATATGAAAGTTTTTATATTTTCACCATATAAGTGTTTCTTGCTGAAAATAAATTTTATAAGAAGTAATGAAGAAAAGAATTTTTTGAATGTCATATGTTTTTTGTTTCATTTCATTGTGTTCATTTTTTTATTTTTAGTGTAAAAATTATTGAATTTAAACATTTGTAAACATATCTGAACATATATTTTGTATTTATAAAAGTAATTCTTATTAATATAGGTATTTATGAAGCAAAATGTCCAATACCATGTCTGTTTTTATTGATAAAAATATCGAAATTACAAAATGTTATTTTATGATTTAAAATTGAATATTTTATCATTAGCAAAGATAAATTATATATATTGTAGTTGAAAGAAGGTTAATAATGTGGAAAGAAAAAATATAATTATATATTCAACACGTAGTTATACATATTATTAATGTATAATAATTTTTTAACAATTCAATTTTTTTAATGTATATTAAGGGATAAAATTATAAAATAAAATATATTGAACGATACGAATTAAGGTAAGAAATGTCATACCAAATTTTGGTATATTTTTAGATAGATAGATTTGTTTTTTGCTGATAGGATATGTTAATTATATGTAATATAGACTTACAATACATCTTGTTTTAAATTTGTTTGTGTTTTTTATCCATTGAATGGGGAATAACTTGGGTTGGATTAGTAAATTAATATCTCCACTATATTAGTTTGTTTTTGTTACATTCCCTATGATAGTTAATTATTACTTATTATTCGAAATAAATAGCATATTTTTGATTGAAATTGATAGTTAAAAATGATATTTGATTGGAATTTTGTTGCATATATGCAGATAATATACAGTTATTTATTTTTAAGAAAAAAAAATATATACATTGTCAATATAAATTAATTTTATATTGACACTTCATCATCTCTTATATAATTATAACTTTTATTGGTATACGATCATTAAACTCTTATTTAAAAATATCTCTACTCTAATTTTTAACTATTTTAAGTGATTAAGGTAATTATAAGTTATTTTATGACATTTAAAACTCCATATATTTTTTTAACATTAGAAAATATATGCAAAAAAGATATTAAAAATATATATTAGCCATTTCAACGGACACCAAAATTGCTAACAATAGTAATTTTGTAAAAACTGAAAAAATATAATTTAAAAAAAAATGAAAGACAAAATTTTAAAATTGAACTGTTGAATAAAAACTTATATAATCTTGTAACTAAATAAATAAAGCTATACAATGTAACAGATCAGTTAACAAAAGCTACGTCCACATTACTGAAAGTTGATTCTGATTCAGCAAATGAATTAATGAGCCAGCTCGATGGCTTTATACTCTGAGGTCACCTTTTCGACAAAGCGTTTACAATATATCTTTGTCTTCACTTGTGCATCTGTATAGCAAAGGAAGGCAATTGATAGAGTATAAATTAAAAGCAAGAGAGATAAATATCTAAAAAAATACCTCCAGTACTCTGCCTGAAAGCATATACACTGAAAGAAATTGCGTTTATATAAGCCGTGGGATGGCAAGGTTATGCAACAAGGCAGTCAGACACAAACAATTCGCCATTGTAAACCAGGTAAACATCACATGATCTTTGGGTGCATTTTTCTTTACCAAGCTCTACTTCGCTCAATGTTATCATTGCGCTGTTTAATATCATATACATTAGATTTAAAATCATTAATTAGTGAAATAAGACAAATAATAATTCCTTTAACCTGTTAATAGTGTTCATTTAAAACAGGAGAAAATTAATGAATCCCATCTAAATAAGTGGTAGCAGACCATGTGCAGGTAGCTTTTTGATTCCAAATACAAGGTTGTTATGTTAAGATAGAGATGAGGTCCAGAATAGCTTTTTCCTCTGTATTTGCTTTCCAGAAGCAACGTTTCTGCCGTTACCTGGGATAGAAAAAGAACAACATGTGGCACAGAGAGATCAATTTTTGTGATTATGGTTTGTGTTGTGGTCAATATCATCATAATTGCATAAACATTACCTTTGGCTTCACACTCAGCTGGATGTCTTTACTTTTGCAAAATATCTTCCTTTATTGGTTCACTACATTCATTCACATTATTCGTCCTTACTTGTTGTGAGGCGTTAGTGACTTATTGGTCAATACGTTTTCCAACTATCACATTTATCATTATCATTATCACTTATTAGTAATCAACACATCACTTAATGCAGAGAATATAATCATAAAAGCGACGCACTATAAATCAAAGTGGAGCACTAAACGCTGGTTGAACTTAAATTACTTTCTAACTTTATAACCACTAATTGCATTTCCAATTATTTTAGTTTGTGAGATGCACACTCTCGTCACAAATCAAATGTGATGTATAATGTGTGCAAGGACTATGTTCTGCTCAAAATTTATGGCTAATAAAATTTTTATTTTATTTTTAAATTTTGTTTAAAATAATTATTTGGTTTTAGTTATAAAAAGACTTCTGATTCTTATATATTAATCTCTCGTTTAAATTTACATTTCAGATCGTAATTTTTTTGTCATAGACTTTTTAAAAATATGACGATCGCAAATTTCTTGCTAGGCCCTAAATAAGTTGGGCATGCAGGTGTAATGCCACAATCATTAGTTCACCTCAAAACTAATTTTAGTTTTCTACAAAAGTAAAACCTAGCTTGGTGTTACACAATTTCCAACACAGCGAAACTAACAAGTAAAAATATGTATACGGTTAAAGACTGCGCACTATAAATTAAAAATATGTTTAGTGGCGTTGATTATATTCAATTATTTAAACAAAATATTATTAGTGTCAGCAGGTTCTTGTTAGTGTTGTATCTTTTGTAAATGATTCATAAAGTAGCATAATTGCTACAGGACTAATCTATAAGGTCAAGTGGAACAGTATTCCTATAAAAATGAGTAAAAAGATGGAAATTAAGGTTAGGTGTGTTACCTGGCGTAGGAATCAATGTAATTGGAGGAGCGACATGAACAAGAAAAATCCTAGCACCAGGAGAAACAGCATGATCAAGAGCCCATTTCACAACATCCAAATCATCTTCTCCAACAGCAACATAAAGATCATCAACCCTTCTATCTTTGTTGATTGTTATGCTCTTTCCATCCTCGACTATTTCCACAATTTCTGTTGACAACATCTGTCTAGTGTAAGGACCAAAGTCACCATTTTCTTCACTATCATCCTCTGGCACTATCTCATTAACTCTGTTTCTGTTACTTGTTAAACTTTTGAGTTCTCCAAATGTTTCAGAAATTTCTGGTGTCACTATTTCTTGGAAGCTATAGCCGTTAAAATCTGTTTCACATTTGTGTGGTTCTTCTGGCCACCATATTGATTTTGAATAGTAATGTTTTGCTTCTAGTGGGGTGCGATCCACATTTTCCATGTCTTTGTGTCTCTATGATATTTCCTTGGTTAATAACATTTTAATGAATTGGTTGAATCTAATTAAATTGGAACTGTATGAAGAGGTTGTTGCTATCGAAGCCTCAAAATAAGTGAAGAAAATAGATTCTCTTTTGTCTAATTGCATTGCATGCATATTTTTTGCTGTACTCTTTTGTCAATATTAGCAACTTATTGGATATGTCACTCTATGCTGACCCTTGCCTTCCATTCTTTGTAGAAACTCGGTATTTTAACTACTCCTCACATTTAACCAATTTAACCAAAAGTAAATTAAAAAAAAAAAATGAATATACTATAAATTTTGAATAAGATACATTAATCTTTTTTTTAATTTTATTTATATTTGAGATTGGAGTAATATTTAGTATGTACGGGATGTGGATCCTTTACGCCAAAATCTTTCTACACTCTCTCTAATTCTCTAATCATTAAGAGTGTTTGTGGGACAGATTCAGTCGATTTTAGCTAAATTTGTAATTCGATCTAATCATAATTTATTGGTTTGGATTGAGTAAAATAGGTTGGGCTTGCGAGTTCATAAATAGAAAATAAAAAATCTATGACTCAAACCAAATAATTTCGAGTTTGAATGGATTGGTTTGAATTGGACCCACACTTGAACGAGTTTGAGTAAAATATTGATTGGATTGACTTTGATGAACGAATCACTCAAACTCGAGAAAACTTCTAGTAGTTATCTCCTCAATTAGAGAAGTCCAGAGAATGTAGATAAATTTTCCTATTAAAGATTCAGATTGCTTATGTACCACTTGATGTATCTTCTCATTGTTTGCCTAATTTGTGTAAAAAAAAATGCCTAATTTGTATTAATTTATAGTGGGATTAATTTTTCGTACTCATGGATGAAATATTCTTTATATTTTTTCATTAAAAAAAAATATTCTTTTTGTTTCTTGTAAAAAAAATTAATTTTAAAAACAAAACACTGAAATTGATAACATGTTATCCTACGTAATTTCATCTCTAGCTAATCTCAATCTCTATATCTGATACTTCTTCAACGTATATTGATAGTACAAACTTAATTCATTTGGTATATTTAAAAAACTTTCATAGTTTAGTTTTACTTTAAAAGTATTTTAAGGGTATTAAAGTTACTTTTGGTAGATGAAAATTGTAGGGTTATTTACATTAATAATATAGATAAAGTGCATCATACTCTAATTATAAATAATTCTTCAATAATCATTTCAAGTTTATTTTATCTCTTTGATTATTTATCTCTTTGTTGGGCTCAACCATGTTTCTTACTGGTATCAGGCAGATAATAATTATTCCGCTATATTTCTTTTTTAAATTGATTGTTTATCTTTGTCTTCACTCCATTTTGAATCTAAATAATTGTGATTCTATCATTCTTTTTCAAACTTAGATTGAGTATAACATTTGTAGACACTTCAAATTTTGAATATGGTTCTTTGTGATATATATTCAACTATTTATAATTTCAATCATTTTTTATCCATTGTTGGTTTTCTCTTTGTGATTCTACCGTAGGGTAGTAAAACAATTACCATTTTTTTTGTTTTTTTTTTTACCCTATGGTATTAAACGGTTCTTATTCTCTTTGTGATTCCATCATATTATGGTTAAGTTTTGTTAGTCATATTTGACAAGATCCAATGTTGGAATTCTTGATTCTATATTGGAGTGAATGTCATGGAGCGCCGAAAGATTTTTAAGTTAGTCCAAAATGAACCGAAGACTTCGACGAGAGTTATGCACATCGGCCGCTACCACTTTCTATATGAATTTTGTTGTTTAGCTGAAGTAATTATGATTTGTATTTTTTTTCTTATAATTTTCTTTCATTAGTTTCATTGTATTTTTCTTTTTCTTGTATTGTTCTTTCTAAATTAGAAATGTTTACATACTTCCAATTTACAAGGACTATTAGAGGTATTTAAAATTATTTATGGTTAGGTAGAAGTTGTTAGCTTAATTACATTAATAGCACTATATAAAAATGCATCATACTCTAATTATAAAAATAATTTTTTAAATAATTATTTTAAATTTTATTTTTTTCTTTATTTTCTCTCCTGAGGTCAACCATGCTTGTTTACAAAGAGAAATTGATAGTAGTTCCATCTCTAGCCTGCCAATGAAGGTACTCATATGTTAAGTCATGTAGCTCCACATCTGATGAATCTTAATTCCTTTATTGATATTTCTAACATGTACTTATTAATTAAGCAACTTCTTACTAATATGAAAATGAGTTAATACTGTTTTTGTAAAAAACAATATAAAATATTACTACTTATGTAATGTGATTATTAAATTTATAATTATTGTAACTAATTTAATCCAATAAATAAAGCTCTCTCATAGACCCATCACTCGTAGCTAGTAGCATCATTCCGCTCTGTACTTAATGCTTTAATAATCACAACAAATCGCAATCGTGAACCACTAATTGTGAATTCCATCAATCTCTAAATGATGAAAAAGAAGAACAAAGTTGTGCCATCTCCCGTTTAAATATTGCCTTTTCGACCTCTTAAAACATGCATTATCGTCGTACGTGAGACGTTGATAAAATAAAAATCGACGGTTTTTGTTTCTTCTTTAAATTTTTTGATTAAAAATTAATAATATGATATATTTTAAACGACGTGATATATTGAATGATTAATAGTTGTAAAATTATAATTAAATTTTTTTAAAAATTTAATTCTTACTTTATAAATTTTTTATTATAATTATAAGAATATATAAATAATTTACATTTGATGTTCATACATAGATTATATATTCGTTATTAACAAATATTTTAAAATCAATTTTTATTATTAAACTTTCAAAGAGATACCAAAACCGTCAATTTTTACATAAAGATTAAACTTTATAATTAATAAAAAATATAATTAAATTAAAAATTTAATTAATCATCTTCAAACTGTTGATTTATGTGATTTTTAATTATAATTATTATAAAAGTATTAAATAGATTGATAAAATCATATTCTTAATTATTGTCGATGGTAATGTATGGTTCATTCCTCTTATAAAGTTAGATTAAATAAATCTCTAAGTCACTGTGTGTTTTATAAGATTTTGACGAAAGTATTAATTTTTAAATTTACACTTTTACTATGCTAAAATTTATGACTAACTTTACAAATTAATATCTTACATCTTTGTCAAAATTTTCTAACTTGACATGCAAGGCTTTAACAGACTTTTATTGACGTGTTTATAGAAAAAACCGTTAAGGCAAACAAGGAAAACATTTCTTTTTACAAGAACATTTCTTTTTATAGAATAAGAACTTTTAATTAAATTTAGAATAGATATATTTGACTTAAATCTACTTTTGATATCAAATTTGTGATTGTGTGATTTTGAACGGGTCCTTCATTATAATATTTATCAATTTTTATTCGTTATATATTTAATGCTTTTTTAAATTAATAGCCATAGATTATCATTTAATTTTTACCCATAGATGAAAGTGACACACTATGAGTTGGTATCGCACATCCATTAAAACATCTGCGTACCACCTCTTTTATTGTAAATATAAATGTAGATTATTGAAGGAGGACCGTCAAAATAAAGAAAAAAATGAGAAATATGTATCGAAGTGCAAAACTCAACACATCACAGAAATAAAATTGCATTGTAAAAAAACATAATATTCACACTATGTTATTGATGGTTCAACAAGTGTATATGTGTTAAAGATTTAATTGTTTTTTAAGATATTTGTTGTTATAACCGTTAGAATATATTTACTGAGAATTTATTTATTTATGATATATCTTTAAAATATCCTTTTTTGAGCACTAACAAACCATCTAGGAAACTTTTTATTATTGTTCTTTAAATAAATAAAATAAACAAATATGGAAACAATAATAATAAAGTCAGTCACCTGCATTTTTAAGTTTTGCTTAATTATAGGAATATGGTATGTTGATTATAGTGAACAAACTGCACTCAATTGGTAGTATGGCAGTGGGGCTAGATTTGATCTTCGCACACCAATCTTTATTTTAGATTCCCATTATAAAATGGATCTTAAGCATATCATAAATTATAAATGAAGTAGAGAGAAAAAAACCTGCAGCGTGGCAGTGTAGTCAAAGATGGCAAACGCCACTTTACTTGCTATTCTAAAATTGCTGATTATTTTCATAAGCGCAGGTTGGATTTCTCTTTGGCTTCTAAAGCCAACCCAAGTATGGACAACAACATGGAAACATGCAGAACAAAGTGCCAATAATACAATTTTTGGATACTATGGTATGTGATATACACCTAAAATCTCAATTTTTGTTTCTCTTGCGTGAAACTTTTTCTAATTTTCTATTAAAAAAAACTCATGAAATTTCAATAATTTCAATGAAATGCTAATTAGAAGGTCTTTTGCAGGTCTAAACTTTGTTGTTTATACATTTCCTGTAATTGCTATTGCTATAATTGGACTTCTTTTATTGGATTTGAAAGCTAGATATCATAAAAGCAGGTATTTAATATCATTATCAATTACTTGAATGAAATTATGAAATTTTCACTTCAAAAATTTATTTCCTCGATTGAAATTATAAACTGCAGAAGTGCAAGGAGGTCATCAATTGTGTTCTCAAATCAACTAGTGGTGAACAGTGTGTTTGGAATCTTATCCAGTGTTGAAATATTGATAGCTTTCCTTTTTATGGTATTCTTGGCATGGACTTTTTATGCTCGTATTTCTAATGATTTCAAGAAATTGATGCCAGACAAATCATTGAAATTGAACATGTAAGTGTTTTTGGATCTAGTAACATATTTGAATTGACTTATTCGAGTTTATCTACTAGCATAAACACTGAGTTTGTTTGGTAGAGTTATGGAAACAACTTATGACATGAACATAAGCAATTTTCAACTTAAAGCTCTTCAATTTTATATTAATTTTATGTTAAAGAATTAACTTATACATAAACACTTTTGTGTTAAGTGTTTATGCTGTGTAAGCGTTTAATTAAACTGTGTATCCAAATAAGGCCTAAATGCATGTTTACCTTACTTTCAGATGGCAACTTAAGTATCTTAGAGTAGCAACCCGGTTTGGTTTGCTAGCAGAAGCATGTTTGGCTTTGCTTCTTCTTCCAATTTTAAGAGGGTTGTCTCTATTTCGAATACTTGGCATTCAGTTTGAAGCTTCAGTTAAGTATCACACATGGGTTGGAACTGCAATGATACTTTTTGCTACAATTCATGGAATCAGCACTTTGTTTGTTTGGGGTGTTAGCCACCACATACAGCATGAGGTGAAGTTTAAATCATGTTCCGTCGGTTAAATTTAATTTGGAAGCACTTTATTATCTATCAGCCAAATTTTTCAATATTCATTGTATATGCACTCAGTGCTTGTGCTACTCTAGAGCCATGTAGCATAAACACTTCAAATGAAGGACGTGTTTGTTGTCGACATTAGACATTAACACGTATGATTACATTTAATATTTTACATTTTCTTAATATATCATTGGTGTTAGGGTCGTGTTTGGTGCATGTGTTAGTACTTCACAAGTACATAGTGATTAGCTCATATTTTTGAAACAGATTTGGAAGTGGCATAAGACAGGGCGTGTATACCTTGCTGGGGAGATTGCACTTGTTATTGGACTAGTTTTATGGGTTACTTCACTTCCCCAAATTAGAAGAAGAAAGTTTGAAATTTTCTACTACACCCATCATTTGTATACACTCTTTCTAATATTTTTCTTGTTTCATGCTGGAGATAAGCATTTCTATATGGTCTTCCCGGGTGTATTCCTTTTTAGCCTCGACAAACTGCTTCGAATAATTCAATCAAGCCCAAAAACTTGCATGGTTTCAGCTAGAATTTTCCCCTGCGAAGCTGTGGAGCTAATTCTGCCCAAAGATCCAAGTAATTAATTTCTTTACAGCTATCTGAAATTGAATTATATTTGGAGACAAAATTTTCCATTTAATTATGGTTTGTTTTCGACCATTTGCAGGGCTGAAGTATAACCCTACAAGTGTTATATCTTTGAAGATGCCAACTATATCTCATCTTCAATGGCATTCTTTTAGTATTATATCTAGTTCCAAAGCTGATGAACCTATTATGTCTGTGATGATAAAATGTCAAGGGTGGTGGACCAATACTCTTTATGACTTGATACAAACTGAACTAAACAAATGTGTTGATAAGAGGAAAAGTATACCTATTGCAATTGAAGGACCCTATGGACCTGCTTCATCAGACTTTTTAAAGTGAGCATAACCATTACACCTAGTGCTTCTAATTGACCTGTTTACCATTATTCCTCCAGTTTCACTTTTTATCAGTATATCATGTTCCTATAATGAGCAAAACAGGAAGAATAGAAATTGTATTAGATTATCCAAAATAACAAGAGAAAAATTGTCTGCAGACACGACAGTCTACTTATGGTTGCTGGAGGAAGTGGAATAACCCCATTTCTGAGCATTTTGGCAGAAATTGATTCAACTACCAACAAAAATAAATTTCCATCAAGGATACAACTAGTATATGTGATAAAGAGGGCAACAGACTTTTGTTTGTTACATTCAATTGCGCATATTCTACTCAACCAGTCAAGCGAAAAATTTCATTTACAACTTCAATTGTTTGTAACGCAAGAAACACAAGCAGGCGTTGGAATTATGGAGCTATTAGATGAGTTCAATAAAGTAAGAACCTTGCAATTGGACAGTATGAGCTCAAATTATTATGCAGCATATGGACCTGAAAGTGCAGTTTGGATGGCTGCTATTACAGGATGTTGCTCCGTCACATTTCTTATTTTTCTGATCTGTTTCAACCGTACTATAATTCAGTCTGGAAAGCATTCCAAATTGTCAAAAGAAAAGACTCCATCTTGGATTATGGATCTTCTTTTAATAGCTGCTTTTGTACTAGCTTTATCTTGCAGCACCTTGATAGCAATTATCTTGAGATGGAGAAGGCTTAAGAAAGGGATTCCACCAATGTCGCAGACAAAAATCAAACCCTTTGATCTAAGTTCAGCTGAAACTAAGAGTGCTCTTGAAGAACATGAAGTTTATTTTGGAGGAAGGCCAAATTTTAAAGGTAGTTATCTCATTGTTTCTTTCCTTGCATTTTTAAAAGTATATATCTTCACAGAAAAATTGACAACTTAGTACATTTGAGTGGAACAGATATATTAGGCAAGTTCAAGAATGAAACATGTGGATCTGATGTTGGGGTTTTAGTTTGTGGACCCGAGAGCATGAAGGAATCCTTGGCGTCGGCGTACCAGAAGGAATCCAAGTGTTTCAAGTTAGGTGTAAAGAGAACAAAACCACAATTCACTTTCCACTCTCTCAACTTCACACTCTAGTGTCTAAATTTGGCTGCATAAATACCAATACAACTCTGTTGTTATTCAGTTATTTAGTACACCTTTGCCTTCATTCCCAAGTTTTTAGACTCCCGTAGTTATGTAGGTCATC